>PVKM010005908.1:0-46127 GCA_004027735.1 Carollia perspicillata | reverse complement strand
TAGTAACCAGGATGCTCACAGAAATGGTTGAGTGACACAATAGAGGAAAAATTGAAGGCGATGAAAAGTGAAATGAAAAATATACAGGAAACCAACAGTGATGGGAAGGACACTGGAACTCAAATCAATGGTTTGGAGAGGAAGGAAGAAATAAACATTCAACCAGCACAGAATGAAGAAACAAGAATTCAAAAAAGTGAGGAGAGGCTTAGGAACCTCTGGGACAACTTAAAACATTCCAAAATCCAAACCATAGGGGTGCTAGAAGGACAAAAGGAAGAACAAGAAATTGAAAACTTATTTGAAAAAATAATGCAGGAGAACTTCCTCAATCTGGCAAAGGAAATAAATGTTCAAGAAGTCCAGGAAGCTCAGAGAGTCCCAAAGAAGTTGGACCCTAAGAAGCACATACCAAGGCACATCATAATTACATTACCCAAGATTAAAGATAAGGACATAATCTTAAAAGCAGCAGGAGAAAAGGAGACATTTACCTACAAAGGAGTACCCCAAAGACTATCAGCTGATTTCTCAAAATAAACCTTGCAGGTAAGAAGGGCCTGGGAAAGAAGTATTCCAAGTCATGAAAGGCAAGGACCTGCATGCAAGATGACTCTATCCAGCAAAGCTGTCATTTAGAATGGAAGCGCAGAAAAAGTGCTTCCCAAATAAGGTCTAGTTAAAGGAGTTCATCAGAGCCAATCCCTTAGTATATGAAATGTTAAAGGGATTTATCTAAGAAAATGAAGAAAATAAAAAATACAAACAGTAAAATGACAAGCTCCCAGCTATAACAACTGAACCTAAAAATGCAAAAACAAAAACAAACTAAGCAAACAAATAGAACAGGAACAGAATCCTAGAAATGGAGATCACATGGAGGGTTATCAGTGGGGAGGGGGAGCGGGTAATGAGAGAAAAGGTACAGGGAATAAAAAACATAGATGGTGGGTACAAAATAGGGGGAGATTAATAAAGTATAAGAAATGGAGAAGCCAAAGAACTTACATGTATGATGCATGGACATGAAGTAAGGGCAGGAATGCAGGTGGGAGGGGGCCTGCAAGATGGAGGGGAATAAAGGTGGGGGAATGGGACAACTGTAATAGCATAATCAATAAATATATTTAAAAAAAAGAAAAAGGGGAAATGTGCGCCCCCTGCTGGTAGTTGCTCAGTGTACCTGGCCAGTTTTGCAGGTCCTCTTGGCTCCTGCAGGCAGTGGGGATTGAGCTCCATTTTTACTTTGTGGTGTTTCTGCTTGGAAGTGGGCTGCAATAATCACAGATGCCCACTTTCTAGTTCACGCCCTCAGAGTGTTGTGCAACCCACACTCTCCACTTTGCGCCTTTGCGTATTTATAAAACACTTCACTTTGTACCCCTTTGATCAATCTGCGAGGCAATTCCAGAGTCTCTTTCAGACACTGCCAGTCGCAGCCTTCCTCTTCTCCCAGATCCAAGTGCAGCTAGGATCTCCACCACTCTCTTGGTCTGTCCCAACCAGCTGGTGACCGGCGTCCTGGCTTGGGTGCACAGCCAGCTGGGTGTGTGCCTGAGCACCTTGCACAGCTTTTGTTTCCACTTCAGGGTCTTTGCACAGCCAAGCTTCTCCAGATGTGTGTCTGTGCCTTGTTAGCTCTTGTGGGGGAGGGAGCCTCTAGGCTGCTACCATGGACCAGCTGTCCTCTGAAGTCTGATGTTGCCCACATAGAAGCCATGGACTAAGTTGCCACACCAAGGACTTTCCCCATCTGCCTATGACACCTCCTTACCACTTATTTTGAAGCATCCTCTGCTCATTTTGGCTTCCAAACTTCATATCAGCTCAGATTCTATTGGCTGTTCCCTTTGTTCTTCAGAAGGACACCTAAGTGAGATACACCCATTCTAGTTAGGTGCCCGAACAAGTGAGCTCAGCTTCCACCTACTTCACCCCCATCTTCCCTCTCTCGTGCTATTTTATTTAAGTCGGAAAACCACACTGAGAATTATGTGTCAACCAGAAAACCGGGGCTCAGAAAGTTTAATTACCTTAACTAGAATCACTAAGTCTAAGCTTAGATTCGAACCCAGTTCCCTTTTGTTACAGGTCTCCAAATATTGTCTTGACACCAAGATAGGCTTTGAGAAACATAAAGAACTATTTAGTATTATGTTGCAAATATATTTATTGTTTTAAAATATCATTTGTTGGAATATAGTCATTTCATCAAATTCTCCATTTTAGAAAGCAAAGGTAAACGATATATTTGCTGGTTGAGATACACAGAAAAGCCCTGTTTAACTCATTAGCGTTTTAATGAGAGTAGCTTCAAAAGTCAGACTGAGGGATTCACCCAGTAGCATGGTGAAAGTGTTGGGCTAGGAGATCGTGGAGGTAGCGGCAGTGGCGGGAGAGTGGGGAGGTGAAAGGTCATGGAGAAATTTGTCCTAGCTGTAGGAATGTCCCAAAAGTGGCACAGACTTGAGCAGAAGCACCAGGGGATGGGAAGGAGGATGGTGAATTTAATCCAGTTTAATCCAAAATACAACAAAAGGGAAGTGCAGGCAAGAGATGACATTTAAGGACAGAACAACAGAATGGTGGTGGCTTCTCATGCGCCAGGTGTGTCCCCACAAGAGGGTCAGCAACAACCTGCAAAGTGCCCCTACATTTTTAATCCCCTGATGCACAGGTCACTTCGTGTTACCCATCTGACCTCATTTCATACCACACTCCCCTTGCTTATTTCTCTCCTTGCTTTTCCTTAAGCACACTAGATTTTCTGACTTGCATCCTTTGCTGTAGCTGTTCCTTCTGTCTGAAATACTCTTCCTAAAATATCCACTAAACTAATTCACCTCTTTCATGTTTTTGTTTAAATTTTAACCTCTTCCTAAGGCCTGTCATGGTCATCCTGTATTTTTATCTATTTTTAAAGTTTTTTTTAATTCATTTTTAGAGAGAGGGAAAGAGAGGGATGGAGAGAAACATCAGTGTAAGAGAGAAACATCGATGGGTTGCCTCTCGTATGCACCCCAACTGGGGACAGAACCTGCAACCTTGGCATGTGCCCTGACCAAGGATCATACCAGTGACCCTTCATTTTGTGGGATGACAACCAAGCAACTGAGCCACTCCGATCAGGGCCACCCTATATTTTTAAAATTTAGATATAATTAACATGTAACTATTATTTTTATACATATAACAATGACTATATATATGTATATATGTTAAATGTTACCACAGTAAGTTTAGTTAACATCCATCACCACACATAGTTGCAGTTTTTTTTCTTGTAATAAGAATTTTTAAGATCTGCTGCCTTGGCAACTTTCAAATATACAATATAGTATTGTTAACTATAGCCATCACGCCACCACCTTATTTGAAACAGCAACCTGGTCCTCTCACCCTCTGACGTGCCTTATCATACTTCATGTTTTCTTTATTCCATAGCAGTTACCACCTTCTAATATGCTATAATATATTATTTGCTTTTTATTGTATGTATCTCCTACTGGATCGTCAGTTCCTACAGCAGGCGTCAGTTTTTTCCCCTGATATATCTTTTTAAAAGGTTTTTAGAGAAGGAGAAGAGTGGGAGAAAGAGAGGGAGAGACACATCGTTGTGTAGTTGCCTCTCATGCCCCACCCACTGTTGACCAGGCCTGCAGCCCAGACATATGCTCTGACTGGCAATTGAACCGGTGACCCTTTGGTTTGCAGGCTGGCACTCAATCCACTGAGCCACGCCAGACTTGGAAGTTCCCTGATATATCTTATGACAGAATAATGCTCCAAGCAGGCTGACTGAAGTTGGTACCAATCCCAAACCTCACCCTTGAACCTGTGCTCATATGCTGGTAAAACTTGCCCAACATCAATAAAAATGACAGAGCAATAGTCCTTAGGGATCTATTGCTATTCTTTAGCTAACTTTTTTCTCCCCTTCCACCTTTGTAGAACCTGAGTCTTGTACTGGGCATGCTCCCTACCCAGCCCCAAAGTGTCTCATTTTTCCTCATAATAAATATGATCAGATATGGCATGGATTCAACCATTTTCTCTTTTCTTCTCATTCTAGTTCCCTTCTGCTGATTGTTGCAACTTCTGCTGGTTATTCCATATTTTCTGGGCAAAGTTGCTGCTCTCATGAGAATCACAATACTAACCCCAATACTTTAGCTTTTTCACTGAGTGTTACCACTGAGTCGCTGGAGACTTGGTGATTACCCAGATGTTTGTAAAAACAGAGAAGAATACTTTACTGTATAATGCTCTGCTGAGAGAGGACCCCAAAAATATTTTCTTACTTGTAGAGCTTTGCCAAGCACCATGTCCTAATGAAAAAAAAAAACATATGAGGGGGAACTGCCCCCAAACCAGAATTATCTTCTGGAGGGCAGGCCCCTTTAGTACAGGCTTCCCTGACTAGGTCAGTGTTAGAGGAACCCATCTGTATCTGTGTACCACCTGGTGTTGTTGTGAGAGGCTGCATTAGGCTTCCATGATTTTTTTTGAAGACTCCTTCAGTGTGCTCACGCAGTTCATGATGGATGATTTACAAGTGCATTTTCCCACACCATGCTGAGTGTTCAGTAGTTTTTAACCAAAAATGGCATGACCCCCATGCCCCACCCTCCCTATTCACCTGATCTTGCCCCAAGTGACTTTTTTTTGTTTGTTTTCTCAGATGAAAAAGCCTTCAAAGGAAAACATTTTGCTGATGTGGAAGAGGTGAATAAAAAATGACAGAAGCAGTAAAAGGCATCAAAATTGAGTTTAAAAACTGTTTTGAGCAGTGAAAAAAACATCTCAGATAGGTGTATTGTATCAAATGGAGGGTACTTTGAAGGTGACTGAAGTTTAAACATGTAAGAATAAATACACGATTTTTTAGAAACAAATTCCAGCTTTTATTGTGTCTCCCCCCTCCTTGTATTGCTATTTCAATAACCTCTTTCTTCTAATTACTTAGAATTTTTTAAAACATTCATTTATTGAGCACTTTGATCAGCACCAGCCCAAGTGGTGTATAACATTTGTTAAATTCTGAAAGCAATTGAGAGATAATTGTTTTTAGAATTTAGGGCCTAAAATTAGGCACTTCTCCCCAGTTTCATAGACAAGGAACCCAAGAGTTGTATAGCTGATAATTCCGTGGTGGGATTCAGAGCCCAGTCAGTTGGGTGCTGCAGTCGAAGGTGCTGCAGTTGAATCCATTTTCCCCTGCTGGCCACCCCGTCCTCCAGCTGACATGGCTGTGGGCTAACTGAGTGCATTCCTCTGTCTGGGAAGACTGTGATTCCTCCTATCCCTTCCAGTAGATCTCATCAAATGATCGAGTCAGAGAGTTTATAAAAGGCTGAATATTTGCTTCAAGGGGAAGTTAATTCTGTGGTGCAATTTGTGCTCCAGATTTTTGTTGTGGGAGCAAACTGAAAATAGTGTCCATCTAAACCAAATTCTTGCTCCCCTGACCTGTTCTATTTCCTTCCTTTTGGAAGAACACCCTGAAAAATACTCGTATCAGGCTCCTCTGGGAAACCTAACTTAAAACGATCTCTGATCCCCAGCACAATACACTAACTTTTTTATTAGACCCAGGGAGTTACTGAACCCTCTCTTTCCTTAGTATAAATCCTTGCCCAGAAGGTACCCCTCTTGCTCCTGTAAATGGATAAGACAGTAGACTGATTCCCCATGATGGATGTATCTTACGTTCAGGCTCAGTTGTTCTTACACTATGTTCTTTACACTGAGAGTGTTGTAAAGCTCTCAGTGTAGAACTCGTAAATAAGATTTTGTAATCAGCCACGTGAACTGCTAACCCAGGATGCCCAGTGAAAATTTAACAATGTATTCTTCTGGGTATATTTAGGATTACTATTTTCATTTCTTTCTGTTAATGAAAACTACATCACTAAATACAAAATTGGAATAGCTTGTGATAACAGAAAATTATCCTAGAAGAGCATATATTTTCCCCATTCCAGATTATTATTGGTTTTACCTCTAGCTTTTCAGGTGCCTGTTAAGTACCAGAAGTAATATATAAATTTTGTGAAGCAAATTGCATGTACATTCAGAATTTTTAAATGTATGTGTAGTAATAAGGATCAATGTTCTGAGTAGGAATTAGAAATACTAAAGAAGAGTAAGCAACAAAATAATTTGGCCAGGTGGTGCTCATGAAGGACTTCATTTTCCCAAGCACAAGTTAATGAAATAACTAAAATGTGTATCTTATCATTACAAATAACTTTTGTGTAATCAGTCCACACAAAACATTCCAGGAGAGGCCCTTTTTGATTACAGATTGCTTGCTTTTACTTAAATGTTCAGGAAAGCTGGTAGAATTTGTAATGAATGGTATAATTGTGGAAACTTTAAGCAAAAATCTATTTGAGGATGAATAATATGATTTACGTAATGGGAAAACATGCCACTCCATCAAATTGAGTTCAGTGAAATGATAAATAGCTATCTCAAATAAGGAACAAGTGTATGTAACTTATTAACATTAGAAAAAATACCTTTGACAAAGTTTTCCTCCCCCCAGCTGTGCCCCACCATTCCCCACATGTATACCAACACTCACATGCACACGCACGCACACACACACACACACACACACACAGGACCATTGCTTAAGACACACTTTAGAGTTGGAGAAAAAGCTTCGTTTTACTTAGGAACTAACTTGGAAACAAGTAACAAAGGGTTGGAATACTCATTTATTTAAAAAGAAAAGTTTCATAGTTGGATCTCTCAGTAAGAAGTGCTGATGTTTATTTAAAATATTTATAAATTAGGCACTTATATTACATTTTTGAGTTCACAATCACATAACAAATGCTTTATCAGTATATGCAAAATCCAGGACCCAGATTTTTCATTCTTACATATTCCTTAAAGAACTGCAAAATCCAAATGTTCATTGAGAATAGAATGGATAAATTTATCAAGAGTATGCTTTTAATAAGATACTATGGACAATGAAAATGAATGGACTACTCTTACATACAACAACATGGGTAAATCTCACAAAAATTAAGTGAAAAAAGCCAGATTTTAAAGAAGACATATTGTAGAATTCCACTTACATGAAATTCAAAAACAGGCAAAACAAATCTATGGTGGTAGAAGTCAGAATAATTTCTCTGGGGAGAAGGTAAGATTGAAAGGTCACAAAAGGGAGTCTTCAGTTTTGCTGGTTATTTCTTGATCTGGTGATGTTACTCTGTATATTCACTTTATAAAAATCCTTCAAGCTGTAGACAAATTGTGTGCTTTTCTGCATGGGTATTAAATTTCGAAAAAAAAAATTTTTAAAGAAACAATGGGTCTAAAAATCCCAGTCCATGCTGTCGTATTATCATTAATAAGTCTGAATTTTCATTATAAGCACAATAAGAAAGAAACTGAAATTTTGTTGCACACAACAAATTAAATTTTATATTGAGAGAGTTTGAAAATATTGAGAGATGATTATTCCCCGATCCTCTTCCCCTAGAAAAAGAATTCTAGCTCATCCCCTTTTGAGAGTGAGAGCTGGACAATAAACAAGCCAATCACAAACCTAAATTGGCATTGCTCTAGAGTTTTATAATATATGTGAAGACCTCCATGTGGATCTGGTACACAGTAAACACTCAATGAAGATATTAACTTTTTTTGGCACTTGCATCACACTGCAGACTTATTATTAAGTTTGCTAATAACTAAACTATTCAAGGCCATTTCACAAAAGGTGCCTATGTGACCTCATGGAACTTTCAGACCAATGTAGAAATTCCTGTTTTATTTACCCTGATACAGTTGTTGAGTGTCTGTTCTGTTGAAATATCTAAGGACTGGCATTCACTAGTCTTCATTCTCAGCATTGATGAGAATGTTACTCAGGGAGGATTAGAGATTAAGCCCTGCAAACCATCCTTGTTACCCTCTATTCCGTCTCACAGTGATCCAGTAATCAGACCCTTTTGGATATGGTCATCAGTCAGTTCTGAATATTACTAATGAAACTCTCACTCAGTCCATGTTTAATTTGTCAGTAAGTATAGAAATGATGTAAAGTATTATCTTTCATTTTGACATTTTTAGATTTTGTATTCTTATTTAACATGGTTATTTACCTGAACTATGTTAAAACAAACTATTTCCAAGTTCCAAATATTATTTTTTCCAGTCTTAACTCACATATAAGTTGGGGAATAATGTGACAACCAATTAAAATGAATACACTGGATTTCAGACAAACACATCATGCACATGACCTTGTATTCACACTATTAGGAAAGCCAGGAGGACAGTATTCATTGTGATGTTATATAATAGAATTGAATCACCAGTCTTTGGGAAACTTTTTGAAGCAAAAATGAAACTTCTTTAACTACCCCCTCACCCCAAAAATGCATAAATAGAACAAAGCAAAAAATATGATGGAAAATTAATACGGCCTTATGAAAAATCTTACAACACTATACATTCTGGTTTAAAAATGTGTTTTCTCACTATGTTGTGTGTGAAGCTTCCTTTTTACTTTTTCTGCCAACAGAGGATAGGTGAGAAGAGAGAAGTATCTCTTCCTAGTCTTGAGTCAAATGTTTAAGACTTCTCTGAAATGTTTATAAAGCAGATTATTTTGTTTTCTCTTTAATTATTCTATCTTGAAAATAATTTGTCTAAGCATAAATTTTAATTTTTATGAATACATTTGGATTAATTAATGAAATTAATATTTTTTATTTTTTATTAAGTTTATAAATCAGTGATATATTGAAAAACATGAATATTATTTAGATTTTAAGGTCATATGTCTAAAATGTTCCCTCTTATTTTGGGTAATACTGATTAGTTAGACTCTTGTTATATAGCTTTTCTAGTTCAGTTATGAATTAGATACATATGAATTATTAATTGTGTTCATGTGTATATTTTTCATACATATCTTAATACAGCCATTTGGTCATTACCTCAGTATACTGTATTATTAAACATAATTCATACTTTTATTAATCGAGTAATAAGTCTTTTAAAATATACCATATTTTGCCATGTATAATGCACACCCATTTTCCGACCCAAATTTTCAAAAAAAAATCTTTTGTTTTCATTTTTTTAATTCAATTTTTTGTTTATATATAAAACCAATTATTGTGTTCCAGGGTATTATTTTGCATACAGATATCATTATTTCTTTCAAGAGTTATACTTTTAATGCATAAGTATAAATAAAAGAATTAGAAACATTTTTATATACATGAATTAGTACTACACATGTATAATGTGCATCCTTATTTTTCCCTCAAAAATGTGGGTAAAAAAGTGCACATTATATAAGCAAAATACAAGTAATTGAAAGAAACCCAAATGCAGTGCAATAGAATTTTTTTCTTTTTTTGCAATAGTGTACCTGACAGGAGTGTTTAAATACAGTTTCAGTAGCTATATTGTTTTCTCTTGCAACTTTAAATTTGTTTAATCAATAGTGAAACATCCTTTCAAAATATTAGATGGTATGATAAACAATATAATTCAACAGCTTATGACTGCTTGTATGGAGCCTTTGTTAAATGAAAAGTCAAGCAGCAGCTTGGCTTTCTGCCTTCTCCACTTGAATAATGCCACTGTCCTGGAAGTACAGAAGCAGGGAGAAACTGAATTCGTTCTGTTACTGCGAAGATAACTGTCCATACTGCTTGTTCTCAGTGCTGGGAATTCCTTCTTTCCTCTTCTTGCTATGAGCCTCACCTGAAGAATCCTTCTTCTTAAAAGCTATTGAGGAAAATTATATATAGTACTAAAAACACTATTGGTACATAGTGAGTGCCTTGTAAGTGTTAGCTATTACTACAAAGTCATACTTATCTTAAATTTAATCCATTTATTGATCTAGCCTTGGGAATCATGTATGGTTGAAAAAATTTGATTCTTTAATGAAAGGAAAACTAGAAAAATAATCTCATTCTCAGAAGTGCTAATGCTATTCTTCATTTATTTAAGGCAAAAAAACCCAAACAACCCTTGACTAGATTGACTCTTAAAACTAACTTTATGGAGTAAATAGGAGCACTGATGTTTGTCACTTAGATGTGTTAGACTAAATGCCTCCTGATATTGTGTATTGGTACTGAATCTGCTGGCTAATATATGTGATAGGGTAAGATCTAGCTCTTTCAAAGGAACCACGCTGGATGAGGAAGAAAAGTTTTACATTTGATGAGTATTTGAGTTTTTCAAAACACTGAACAGAAGAGAACTTCTGATCACCCCCTAAAGGAAGGTAAGCTTATAGCTTGGGAAACAGATGGAGAGAGAATACAAGGAAGGGGGCTTCAGGACTGAGGAAAGAGGAAGTTCTTCTGGTAAGGCAAAGAGTGGTGAAATCTTCAACCTTAAGATTTCTGTGACGACCTCATCACTTATTTCCCATTCCATCTCCTCCTGCTCCTCCTGCACAGTAGGTCACTGTCATGCTTATTCCAGTTTTCTCTTCCTAAACTGCAGTGTGATTATGTTCCTTCCATGTCTGAAACCCCATACTCGTTTTCTTTTGCCAGCAATAGTAGAAGAGGAACTCCTCCTCCACCACTTGTAACTCTGAACTACATGGTTCCAGTCTGATTTTGCATGTCCGCTTCCTCCACTACTTTACTGGGACAACATAATTGGTCGGCACAAAATAGACAGGGGGAGGTTGAGAATACTTTAGGAAATGGAGAAGCCAAAGAACTTATGTGTATGACCCATGAATATGAACTAAGGTGGGTGGGACTGTGGAAGGCAGGTCAGGTGCAGGGCAGAGGGGAGTAGGAGGAGGAAAAAGTTGGGACACCTGTAATAGCATAATCAATAAAATGTACTTAAAAATAGAAAAAAAGCCTCTCTCTGCTCATGTCTTTCCCATTCATCTATGACTGTCGGTAGGTCCTTGTCTTTTAAGATCCATCTTCAGTGACACTTCCTCTTGAAGATATTCTAATTCTTTTTTAAAAATTCCTATTATTTATTTATTTTTTATTTTTAGAGAAAGGAGAAGGAAGGGAGAAAGAGAGAGAGAGAAACATCGATTGGTTGCCTTCCGTATGCACCCTGATTTGGGACCAAACCTGCAACCCAGGCATGTGCTGTAACTGGGAATCAAACCAGTGACCTTTCACTTCAAGGAACAATGCCCAGCGAACTGAGCCATACCCATCAGGATGATATTCTAACCTTTAACTGGAAATGATATTTGGTACCATTGAATCTCATGGGTTTTTGCATTTCTAGAAGGCCCTCATCTTATTCTATCATCTATAACAGATAATTCTGGTTTGTTTTTGTTTTGTATTTTTGCTGACAATATACTCATTGAGAGTAGGGACTGAGTCTTGCTGTCCCCAGAAAGTAGAATGGTGCTTTGCTGAGCAGAACTCGTCAGATATTCAGAAGATCACTTGCATTTTTAAGGTCCTTAGTATATTAAAAATTGCAGAAATGCTGGGGTCATGAAATTGTGCTACATTTCTAATGTTACAGTAGGCAAGTGGATGTGATTAAAACATGTACATGCACACAATAATCACCAAAGTAATTGTTCTGTCTGTAAGATAATCATAGGATCTTTAAAACATTTAACTCACAGCACAGTTCAGTGGATGCAGCCTTGTCAGCGCATCCCTGGGACTTGGGCACCATCTGACACCTAGACCAAAGGCGTCTCTGACTTTCTGTGTGAAGGGCGCATGGCAGACACCTGATAGAAACTCACTGACGTGAGTTACATCTAATTACATGTGTGAAGGTGCTGTATGTAAATATGATGCATTGGTTCCTTTTTTATTTGGTCAGAATATTATTGAAATATAAGATTGAAAGTTATAATTAACTCTAATGTAATGCCTATAATTTAAATTTTGTCTTACACTTGTCAGATCAAAGACCTGGACACTGGGGTAAGAAAAAGTACTCATTCTTACTGACTAATGTCATGTGTACTTTCAGACACATAGAGGAGTCGTTTTCTCTGTGACTCTTGATTTAGAAACAGTGATGAACACTTGATGAGAATTAGCAAGAATTCTTGAAACTAGGCTAGAAAAAAAAATATTGAAGATTCCAAAAGTATTTGGAATTCATTGCTACATGGGTTAAAGTTTATTTCAATTTTAAATCATTCTCTGCTATTAGACACTCCAAGTGAAATTTGCCCAGTTAGAGAGATTACCATTTTGAGGTGAACTGCTTATCTGTGTGTTCTCCTTCTAATACAGTGCATAACAGTCAAGGACACCTATACCCATGAACACATTATTAGAATTACCGTTGTTTAATTTTTTGTAATGTGTGTATTCAGGTATTCTTTTCTGATAATATCTCATTCTCTTAGACAAATTAGAAGAATGATGTGTTTTAAGTTTTACTTCGCTAAATTAAATAAAACCAAACTTTTCTAGAAAAATATCTTACACTGAGAAGGAGCCAAAGAAATGAAGAGGACCCAGTTACTTGTGATATTTGGTAATAAGAAATAAAATTTGGTTATTTCAGCATTAGTATCAATATTTTATTCTAATCCTGTACACCTGATGGATTTGACACATCCCCATAAATGTCAATAGCCTAAGCAGCAGGGGTGGAGATGGATTGGGAACACAGCAGTGCTGGAATTAGAAGTGACTAATTTATACTAAATGCAGGTGATTCTGAAATGTTTTCCATAAAAATAATTTCTAAAAGGCAGATAATTAAATACATGAAAATTTAATGGATAACATTAAATGGATGGATCAATTAATGGATCTATTAAATATTAAATGGATAACATCAATGCCAAATATATTGATTTATTTTAAATATATTAATTTATTTACACATATTTAAACTTTATTATACATTTAAAAAATTTAAAAATCTATACTAGCACTACAGGTTTTTAAGATTGGAATGTCTCATATTCTCATTTTTTACTATGAATTTTTAAAAAGATTTTATTTATGCATTTGTATTTATTTATTTAAATATATTTTATTGATTATGCTGTTACAGTTGTTCCACTTACTTTCTCCCCTTTATTCCCCTCCACCCTGCACCCCCCTTCACGAGCATTTCCCCCCTTAGTTCATGTCCATGGGTCACACATACAAGTTTTTTGGATTTTCCATTTCCTATACTATTCTTAACCTTCACCTGTCTATTTTATGCTTACCGATTATGTTTTATATTCCCTATATCTTTTTACTCCATTCTACCCCCTCCCCCCTCCTAATAATCCTCCATGTGATCTCTATTTTTATGATTGTGTTCCTGTTCTAGTTGTTTGCTTAGTTTGTTTTCATGTTCAGTTGTTGATAGTTGTGAGTTTGTTGTCATTTTACTGTTTGTATTTTTTATCTTCTTTTTCTTAGATAAGTTCCTTTAACATTTCATATAATAAGGGATTGGTGATGATGAACTCCTTTAACTTGACCTTATCTGGGAAGAACATTCTCTGCCCTACCATTCTAAATGAAAGCTTTGCTGGATAGAGCAATCTTGGATGCAGATCCTTGTCTTTCATACTTTGAATACTTCTTTCCAGCCCCTTCTTGCCTATAAGTTTTCTTTTGAGAAATCAGCTGATAGTCTTATGGGAACTCCTTCTAGGTAATTGTCTCCTTTTCTCTTGCTTCTTTTAAGATTCTGTCCTTATCTTTAATCTTGGGTAATGTAATTATGATGTGCCTTGGTGCTTGTTTCCTTGGGTCCAAATTCTTTGGGACTCTCTGAACTTCCTGAAAGTCTATTTCCTTTGCCAGATTGGGGAAGTTCTTCATTGCTTTTTAAAATAAGTTTCCATTTCTTGGTCTTGTTCTTCTCCTTCTAGCACCCCTGTGATTTGGATGTTGGAGCATTTCAAGTTGTCCTGGAGGTTCCTGAGCCTCTCCTCATTTTTTTGAATTCTTGTTTCTTCATTCTGTTCCAGTTGGATGTTTATTTCTACCTTTTGGTTTGAGTCCCGGTTTCCTTCCCTTCACTGTTGGTTCCCTGTATGTTTTTCTTTATTTCACTTTTCATAGCCTTCACTTTTTCCTCCATTTTTTTTGCAACCATACTCAGTCATTTCTTTGAGCATCCTGATTACCAGTGTTTTGAACTCTGCATCTGATAGTTTGCCTGTCTCTTCATTGCTTAGTTCTATTTTTGGAGCTTTGATCTGTTCTTTCATTTGGGCCATATTTCTTTGTCCCGATGCAACTGTTAATAAGAGTAGGGGGGCCTTAGTTATTTGCCAGGTTGGGCAACCCGTGTTGTGGCACTGTACGTTGGGGAGTGGTCTGAGAGTGATCAGTGCCACTTGCTCAGCTCTCTGCCAGCTTTCAGCCACTTTCCACACTACACACAAGCAAACCAGGACCTTCTGGTGCTGATTTCCAGGGGGTGGGTTTGTGTACATTCTAGGACCCTGTGGGTCCCTCCAGCAGACTCTGCTGTGAGGCTGTGAGTTCCTCCTGCCACTGCAATTTGCACAGGTCTTTGTAGCGAGAGGTTTTGAGGCTTCATTTCCTTGGGCTGAAATCCTGGGTTGCATAGTCAGTGGTCAGTCTCACTCCCCAGTTGTTCTTCCTGGTTTATCTGCATGCAAATTTGGGACTGCCCAGTTTGCCAGTCACCCCATCACTTGCCTATTTCTCCAGCTGTTACCTTGCTGTGCATCCTTTTCACCCCAGCTACCCATCTCTGCCCCTCCCACCAGTCTGAAGGAATGTTTCTTCTTTAACTCCTTGGTTGTGGGACTTCCATACAGTTCAATTTTCTGGCAGTTCCGGTTATTTTTGTTTTTAAATTTATTGTTGTCCTTATTTTGGTTGTGTGACGGGGCAAAGTGTATCTACCTATGCCTCCATCTTGGTCAGAAGTCTACCTATAAATTTTTTAATTAATTAAAAGTTAAAAGCATTTTATGCAACTCCAATTTGTTTTTAAGTGGAACACATGGACACATTTATTTTTTAAATAGATTTTATTGATTATGTTATTAAAGTTGCCCCATTTTTCACCCCTTGGCCCACCTCCACCCGGTTCTCCCATTCCTTCCAGCAATCCCCCCTGTCCCATAGTTCATGTCCATGGATCATGCATATTAGTTCTTGGCTACTCCATTTCCTATACTATTCTTAACATCCCCTTGTCTATTTTGTACCTGCCAATTTGTACTTCTTAATCCTACATCTTTCTCCCTTCTCCCCCTTTCCTGTCTCAAATGATAATCCTCCAAATGATCTCCATATCTATGATTCTGTTTCTGTTTTGTTTGTTTGCTTAGTTTGCTTTTTAGATTCAATTGTTGATAGTTGTGAATTTATTGACATTTTAATAGTCATAGTTTTGATCTTCTTGTTATATAATTTCCTTTAACATTTCATATAATAATGGTATGGTGATAATGAATTCCTTTAGCTTTACCTTGTCTGGGAAGCACTCATTGCATTCATTTGCTGCTGCTTGTATGTGCCATGACCAGGGAGTGAACCTGCAACCTTGGCATATCTGGAGGACACTCTAACCAACTGAGCTACCTGGCCAAGGTATGACCTTGACAGTTTTGATGAGTACTGTCCAGATATTTTGTAGAATGCCTGTTAACTGGAATTTGTCTGATTTTGTATGGGGGAAGGTTATATTAGGATTATGGGTTTTAGGGAAAGGATCACAGATGGAAAGTGTCATTTTCATCACATAAAATCAAAAGTATGTACTAAAAAATGAGCTATTACTATTGATTTTTTTACCTTGATTATCTGGCTGAGATAATGTTTGTCATGTTCCTCCTCTATGAAGGTACTCTTTTCTACCTTCCATGTTGTACTCTTGGGAAGTCATTGTGCACAGCCCACATGTAAGGAGTAGAGAGCTGAGCTCTACCTCTTTGAGAGCGAAGTATTGAAATAAATCACTTGGAATTCTGTATTGGAAATTTGTCTATTCTCCCATTAACTTATGCAATCATTTATTTATGTCAGTACGGGCTCATGGATATTTATTTTATACTTGGGTTGTATTTTAAGCTAAAATTGTTCCAACTTTGGCCACTGGGGGGCTCTTTCACCTTACTCTTGTGTGCCTTTGAAATACCTCAGCATTGTGGAATGCATGCATGCATGTATGTATGTATGTACATATTTTAGTACTTCCTTACTTTCTGGCACTACAAGGTACTCCAGGCACATCTTCCATATTTTGTATATTTACTGCCTCAGTCCTAAAAGGAACATTGGCTCCTTTTATTGGAAAATGGTGTTAGAAAACAAGATCTGGGTGTTAGGCCATTTTGGTTGCTATTAAGATGTCATTGCTTTTAGGCCTTCTTAGCTAACAGAGTAAGAAGAATATATGCATATATTATAATTTATGTATACACATGTCTAGAAGTACTTCTATATGAAACCCTCTATCTTTACTAAGCTAAACTTGAGTTCACATGGTGTTGTTACAGAACAGATGCACACACAGGGCCAAGGAGGGGTCACGATGTACTGCTACGGAAAGGACCCCCACTAGGTTCAGTTGTTCACCGCCTTAAAAAAGACATCTCTCAATGCCAGATATTTGTGGAAAGGAAAGGAAATATTTATTTAAAGCTATACAGACCTAAAGTAGTGACCTAATGTCTTCATTAAAATATCAAAGTCCTTTTGGATACCTACAGACACCCACAGTGCTTCCTTCTCCCCCTGCCCTAATTTGGGGTACTGTAACTCAGGAAAAGAAGTAGGCGTCCATGATTCAGGTTGCTGGCACCATCAGTTGTGTCGCCATCCAGGCAGGATCTCTAATTAATCCAAAGCCATGTGGCACCTTCTCATGGCCCACTGGCAAAAGTTCTTTCACCCTTCTTCCAGGCAGAGTCTCTCCTGCTTCCCAGGCCATGTGGCCAAAGGGAGCACCCAAAGCTGTGTGGTCCTCTTCTACCAAAGCTGCCAGGATGGAAGGGTCACCACTCTGCCAAAGTCAAGTGGCGGTTCTCTGCTAAAGCCTCATGGTGATTCTCTCCACCCAAGCTGTGGGGGTCCCCACTCTGCCGGAAGTGCATGGCTCTCCCCCTGCACTGCCACAGCTGAGTGGTCCTCTCCCCTACCAAAGCTGCACGTGGCTCTCTCCTCAATGGCTGCTGTGACTGGGTTTTAAATCCCTGCGCCAGTCCTCCTCTGCAGCCCCATTTCCGACTCCTCCCATAATCGGCTTCACTTGCCAGCACTCCTGTATCCTTCCAGCTTTACTGGGCTGCCACTGTGAGTCTGGGCAGGTGTGGCCCCATGGCATGGAGCCAATCTTGTCCAAGCTCTCATGCAGGCACTGTCACCTGGGGGACCTGCCCCCAGTTACATCTTGGGGGGAAGTCCCTTTCCATCCCCCTGGCTCAGAGCATGGCCACAGCTATTTAATAGCTATTTAACATATCAGTTAAAGGTTACAGATATATTAAATGGCCATGCCAGAGGTTAGCTGCAAAGCTGTTACCAGGCAAAACAGCTCTCAATAGCCTTCCTCCATTTGTCCCTTCCCCCAACTCACACCTCTGGGGAAAGGGGTGAGGACATCTTATATGTCTTTCTAATATTTCCCAGACACCCTGAGTTCTGGACCCCATTCCAAATCCCTGTTCGGGGCCTCCCTCTTGGCTGCACCCTGTATCAGTGTCTCTCATTCTAATCCATGACCACATGGATCATTCTAAACTCTTCCCCTTGCTTATTTATAATTTCCCAGTCCAACAGTGAGAAACCTGACTTCCATCATCCACAATCTAAAATATTTTGTTTCCATTTATATATGTATAGTGGTTTCAGAATTGTTCACCTATACTCCATGGGGCACAACTTTGTCAACCAGAGGTGTGCTTATATCTTTAGTTTTATAGACTCTGCTCATTTCCAAAGTTACCTAGCCCACAACCTTCCAATCCACCCTCACCTTCTCCTTTCAATGAGGTTGTTTGATACATTAAAACACAGTTATGTTCACTTGTCATGTTCTGTATACCATCTTGGAGTTCCCTCCTTCATCCCTGATGTTTTTGGAAAATTTCACACATATTAAGGTTCATTCTTTGTCTTGTAAATTTCTATGGGTTTTGACAAATGCACAGTGTCTTGTTTCATACTGAATAGACTCACTGACCTGAAAGTATTCCTGTGCTTCACCTGTTTCACCATTCTCCTCAGCCCACATTCCTGGCAACCACTGATCTTTTACTATCTCTATATAGTTGCATATAGTTGAAATCGTGCAGTATGTGCATTTTTCCAGGCTGGCATCTTTCACAAACAATATGCACTTAAGATTTATCCATGTTTTTTAATGACTTGATAGTTTATTCCTTTTTATTGCTGAGTAGTATTTCATCATATAGATATACCACATTTTGTGTATTTATTCACCGTTTGAATTATATATTGTTTATTTGCATGTTTTGGAAACTATAAATAAAACTACTATAAACATTTGCATGCGGATTTTTCTGTGGATGTAAGTTTTCAAATCAGTTGGGTAAATTCCTAGAAATGAGATTGTTAGATTGTACAGTAAGGTTATATTATGCCGTGAAAGAAACCACCACTGTATTCCAAAGGGGCTGTGCCATTTTGCATTTCTAACCAGCAATCCTCACCAGTAATTGGTACTGTCAGAGCTTTAGGTTTTAATCATCCTACAGGGTGAGCAGTGGTATCTCACTGTTGTTTTAATTTGCAATTATTGAATGACAGACCATGATGAGCATCTTTTCATATGCTTATTTGCCATCTCTATATCTTCTCTGGTGAAGTATCTGTTCATGTTTGACTTTTTTGAAAAAATTGGGTTATTTGTTTTCTTATTGTTGAGTTTTATTTCTCTTTACTTTTGAAGGACATAAGCAATATAAAACTGGTCGAGATGTGCATTTAAAAATAATAAAGGATTATCCCATACATATTTCATTCTTTTTTTTTTTTGTAAAAAACATCATTGAAGAACCAGTTCAGCATTCAGGGAACCATTCATGGAAGGATGTGAAATTTGAAGTGTGGGTGTGTATACACCCCCACCCCAAACACACACACGCCATTTATTGAGAATTATCCTATGCCAGATAATTTGTTAATTTTTCAACTTTTATCAACTCATTTAATTCTCACAACAATTCTCTGTAATAGAAAGTTCTTGTCTGCTTCATTTTGCAAATGAGGAAATCTGAGCTCCCAGTTGAGGAGCTCTGACTCCTCCTGATACCATGCTGTCTGATAGACAGTACATTTTAAAATGGGATTATTTAAAAGGCTGTTTTCCTATACAGTCAAATGAAAGTATATTATTATAAGTGAACATAGAAACAGATTCCAAAAAAATAGTCAATTTTTCTTGAATTATTCAAATGATTTATTATAAGCCTCAAGTTTGTAGGGGTTTGTTCAGGTGATTGAACATATGTCTACATTTTTTCCCAGATATTTAAATCTAACTTTATTTTGTACCATTTTTAAAAAACCTTGCTTTCTTAAAAGAAAGCAAGATACAATGTAAGAATCAAACAGGCTGCCATTTTCCCTACCCTGTTTTTGACCATAAAAATAATTTTCAGAAGTTATTTGCTTTATTATTCAATAGCAAATAACACAAAGAACTCCTAAAGACAATCAGAATCATGCCTAAATTGAGACTTAAAAAACATAGCAGTGCAGTTGCAGGTGGCTGGCTCTGAACTTGGCAGGTGAGTTTGAAGCGTGGGACTGGGTGTTCCACTCTGTCTGGCTCTTCTCCAGGGAGCTGTCAGTTGGTGGGTTCCCACCAGTGCCAAGCACTGGGCAGGTGCAGAAAAGCTAAAGGTTTCTGTTAAGGGAATGCAGGTGATCTGACAGGAAATAAGACCAGTACCCAGCGTATCCAGTGGGCCCTGACAGGCATGGGGCATAGAGCTCCCACTTTACTTGGGGGAGGACATTGACTGGGGTGGAGAGTTTGAGAACCTGCTGCCACTCATCACATGCCTAAGCTGGCATCTGAGATGAGTGGGGAGTTATCGGGGTCTTCTGGATAAATAGGAGATGGAGACACTTCCATTTTGGAGGCTCCTAGTATATTTTTTAAGAAAAATTTCCAAAAATAATTCTAAAATTGTGTTTTATTTTACATTGTAAAAATTAATGCTTTTAACACACCAAAAATGAAATGTAATATAACTGTGGCACTTATATAAGATACATAGGGTTTATAAGGACATTCTAAAAAACTTGTGGTAGAGGAGCTGATATGGATCAAATGTTTAAAGTTACCTGATAAAAATATTTTTCTTCTACTCCCAACAGGGCATAGTTGTGACAATTTATAATAATTTCCTGAGAAGATTTTGTTTTCAGTCCTTAAATCAGGAATGCAAGCCTGAGGTGGGGCAAAAGAAAAGGAGGTGAAGGGTAGTGAGGTAGTGACTGTAGATTTTGCAGGGCCAAAAAGAATCCGAAATAAAAGAGACATTGATGCTGCTAATTTCCTTTGGGCTTTGCTTTGTCGGTTTTAATAACAATTTAGATCTAAGTAGTCCTTTGAAATTTATAGCAGAATTCTGCTTTGTTTACTTTTTGCCTTCCTGGAACACTATAGACTTTCCAAAAACATTTGTGGGAAATCCAAGATCTTTGGAAGCTTCATCCACTTCTTCCCAGACCCAGAATCATCTTGTACTTAATCCACAAAACATTCATTGTGAAAATCCAGTGGAAAGTGAGTGAAAGCATGTGTGAGTGAGTGCATATGCGGATGGCAGTTTGGGTATATGTGTGCATGGGCAAGAGCCTGCCTGCCTGCAGGGCACTCTAGGTACAGGTGTCCCGGGCTTTCAGAGCAAAGCAACTGCCACCACCACTGCCCAACCCAGGGCTTCTGGCTGTGCAGATTTGGGGTGACTACTGATCAGCTTGGGAGTTGTGAACTTCAAGGGCAAAGAGAGACATCTGGGGAGGCACTGGCTGCAGGAACAGTATTGCTGGAGCATGACCGCCCAAAGCTAAGAATCACTGGAGGAAGTTGAGAAAGCACCCCACCACTGGCCCGTGTCATAGTGTTGGTGTAGGACTCTCCCCAGTGCCATCTGGGAAGGATCCGGAGATAAACTATGTAGAACCTTTGAGGCTCTGGAAGTCTGGGGCCAACCCTGACCAAGAGAGACCTTGTGATTTTAGGGGAGGGGGAGCGTGTGGAGAACAGGCCCTCCAGGCTCAGTGCTACAGCATGGGACCACACAGAAACTCTTTTAAGAGAGGAGCTGAGGTGAGACTTAAGACTCAGCAGGGACCCAGTGCTTGCATGCACATGCACATGCTCACTGGCCTTACCAACAAAGAACTCAAGAGGGATAGAATCATGCTGAAGGGACTGTAGGACCCTACACAACATGGCTGGTGAACAGGGGAATGTACATACAGGAGAGTTGGGACCCAGGTCTCCTACAAGAGAGTGGCAGGCTTGGGACTGGACAGCCAGGAGTTGAATGCCTGAAATTTGCTGCAGCTGGGCAGGTCCCCTTACACAGGTGAGCCCAATCCACCTGCAGGATTACAAGCTCTGAAGATCTGTGGGGCCTGGCTCAGGAGGCCCCTGCTGGGCACATTTCTACAGGGGAAAGAAGAAACAATGCTGAAAGGGCCCTTTCTACCAGATGCTATAATCTATACTGTTCCTTGGGCCCAGATTCACTGAAACCAGCAGAGCAGAGAGATTAGAGACAGGCAACCAAGGGTGTTCAGGGCCCCGTCCAGCCTCCACATCCAGACAGAGCTTCTGTCTGCACCAAACAGGAAAGAGCTGCCCACTTTAAAGGATTGGCCCCTCACAGGAAACAGACAGTTAATTCACCAGACCCACACAGTATTGGAAAGAATCTGGACAGATCAAGATGACAAGGGGGCGCGGAAACACTTCCATCATCTTCCCTGAAGGCTGAACAGTGCCCCCTAAAGATGTCCCACATTCCAACCCTCCCAATCACATCAGAGGCCCCTCTGGAGGCAGGTGGAGAAGATACTTCCAGTCCTCTCTGGTCATTAAATAAACTACTCCTGGGCCTTGGGTTGATGGAAAGCCGGCAGGGCAGAACAGTGGGGACCAGCCAAATCTGAAGGAGACAGCCGCAGACTTTGGATTGCTTGTAGACTCCAACAGGCTGCCTAGAGCCAGACTAGGACAATATCTGACATTACCACCGGTGGATCCAAAAAGAGAAGACAGTAGTAAACACTGGATTCTACTGCATCGAATTCCAATGCAGTCTTCATTGATTTGCATTAATTTCTCTCTTGCAAAGCTTTATAATGTTCATTTCTTTTCCTTCAGGTTTGTGCTTATTATTTCACTATATTTTATATTTTAGTATATTTTAAATCTCATATTTTGCTTCTCCCTTCTCTTACTACATTTTACCTTTTTCTTTCCTCTTCTTATTTTTGTTTTAAATTTTATTTTTCTCTTGTTACAAATTGTTTTTGTTCCACACTCTTATTATTTCTCCCATACCAAGCCTCTCAAAACCATTTTTCTTGTCATTATTCATCTCACATACTTTTTCCCATTTTTAAGATACCCTTATTCTCTTTCCACCTATATGAATCTTTGCTCATTGGTTGTTGAATTGTGGTTGTTGTTGCATTTCTTCAAATTTATGTCTAGGTCTTCATTCTTTTCATATTTTTACTGTTCTCTTCTTTTTTTTTTCTTTTTTATTTTTTTTGCAAACATCTAAGTAAATTTCTAGAACCATACCTCAAAGCTGATGGGTATACAGCATGGGATTTTCTCAAAAAACGTTATAATTGAGGAATGTTTTTGACCAAAGAGTTGGCATCAAACAAATCTCAACTATGACCATAAATGTGTCATAAAGCAGAGCTAACACCCAAGTACAAATTTTATATTTTAATCAGAAAAATTATACCACAAGTTCCATAAAATATACTTATACATTATTTGTTCAAAAGGTGTCACTATATCATATTTAGGTATACATGATATGTAATACAGTATATAAAGGTAGATATAAAGGAACATAGAATACATGCACAAATACATTTATTCAATACATGCAGTATCAATTTGCTAGCTTATGCTACAATAAAAAACAATGCCCAAATCTCAGCAGTTTACACAACAAAGATTTATTTCTTGCTCTCATCGCATGTCCTTCAGTGGTTGGTTCCACCTCTACTCCACATCTTCATTCTGGGACCCTGGACCAAGGAACAACCCCAGTCCGGGATGTACTGCTCTCAGGGTAGGCAGAAAGGAGGAATGACAGGATTCCGCCATGGTGGAATCCCACCATGGACCAACTGTTAACAGTTCATTGTCAAAAACAAGCCACATGGTCAAACTTGATATCAATAGGGCACAAAATCCTTCAGTGGCAAGGGAAGAAAATTACTAAAAATAACTTTATCACTTGAGAAACTTCCTGAAAACATATTTATCCAAGCAATAGATCATTCATTATCTTCTTCACAGGGCAACAGATCACTCGACTGGGCAAATTGCTTGCTTATTATCAAATGAATTTCCTCATCAGTACATCAGGAAAAATGGGATAAAGGAAAGAAAAAGAGAAAAACTCATAGCTGGAAAATTTCTATTTAGAAATAAGATTCCAGTTCAGGGAAAATACCAAGAAAATAAGAAGGGAAGAATCATAACTTAAAAAGCATTCAATAATGAATTTGAAAAGAAAAATATGTAAAACTACTATGTAAACCCAAAGACTGTTTCTTGCAAAAAACAAAGCCTTAAATTATATAAGCAAATCTTTATGTCACCTGATCAGGTGGGGGAAGTGTGAGATCCCACAAAAGTACAAAGTTGGAAAGAATGAAATAACCACAAATAACTAGGAAACTGAAAGATTCATAAGCAACTACTTGACTCAACTCAAAGCAAATAAATTTGACAACCTGAATTAGGAGAATGATGTTTAGAAAAATATAAATTATCGATAGTTCCAATGCTACTTATTTGTTCCAGAGCATAGAAAATAAAAAGAGATTAAACTTCTAGCTAACATTCTTCACTTGTTGCAAAATGGAAATGGCCAAAGCTTTTCTTTTAATTTTATTTTAATTGTTATTCAAGTATAGTTTTCTGTCTTTTACTCCCATCCCAGTCCACCCCCCCAAGTGCTCCCCACCTCCCTCCCATTTCCACCCCCCTTAGTTTTTGTCCAGGTGTCCTTTATAATTGTTCCTATAATCCCTTCCCTTTTCGCCCTGAAATTCCCTCCCCTCTCCCCTCTGGTTACTGTCATCCTGTTTTCTATTTCAATGTCTTTGGTTATATTTTGCTTGCTTGTCTGTTTTGTTGTTTAGGTTCCTGTTAAATGTGAGATCATATGGTATTTGTCTTTTACCGCCTGGCTTATATCACTTAGCATAATGCTTTCCAGTTCCATCCATGCTGTTGCATAGGGTAGGAGCTCCTTCTTTCTTTCTGCCACATAGAATTCCATTGTGTATATGTACCATAGTTTTTTTGATCCATTTATTTACTGATGGGTACCTAGGTTGCTTCCAACACTTGGCTATTATAAATTGTGCTGCTATGAACATTGGGGTGCATAGGTTCTTTTGGAATGGTGCCCATAAGTGGTGCTTTTAAAATTTCAAATCTGAAATTTTACTGTTTTTCTCTTCTACTCCATTTAGCCTTTCTCCCACTCTTTCATTTTCTGTTTTAAATTTTAATTTTCCCCTGTGTTAGCCTGGTTATAAGATGTTCAAGAAACTCAGTGAATACTACAAGGAACTCTATGGATGCTACAAGGAACTTACTGGTAACTACACCAGCATGAAAGAAGACACAGAAACTATCAATAAGAAGCCCTGGCTGGTGTAGCTCAGTGGATTGAGTGCAGGCCTGGGAACCAAAGGATTGCAGTTTGATTCCCAGTCAGGTCACATGCCTGGGTTGCAGGCCAGTTCCCAGCAGGGGATGCACCAGAGGCAACCATACATTGATATTTCTCTCCCTCTCTCCTTCCCTTCCCCTCTAAACATAAATAAATAAAATTTTTAAAAGGCAGTTCCATTAAAAAAAAAAGAAACTATCAATAAGAACCAGAAAGAAATGAAAAATGCAATATTTGAAATGAAGACTAGACTAGAAGGAATTAAAACCAGGTTAGATGAAGCACAGAATTGAACCAATGACCTAGAAGACAAGAGAGAGAAAAACTGTACCAGACAAATCAAAAGAAAAAAGAATTTTAAAAAGTGACAAAAAGAAAAAATATTAAAAAGATCAAAGATGGTTTAAGGAGATGCAGAACAACATGAAATGTGATAACATTTGTATCATATGGTTACCAGAAGGAGAAGAGGAGAAAGTGATAGAAAACCTTTTTGAAAAATAATAACAAAAAATTCCATAACTTGATGAGGGAAAAAGTCACAAAAGTTCAGGAAGCACAAAGGGTCCCAATCAGGATGAACCCAAAGAGGCCCGCTTCAAGACACATCATAATTAAAATAGCAAAATTTAAAGACAGAGAGAATCTTAAAGGTAGCAAGGAGGAAACCACTAGTAACATACATAAGCGCTCTGATAAGGTTATCAGCTAATTTCTCAACAGAAACACAAGAAGCCAGAGGGAATGGAAGGAAGTGTCCCAAATAATGAAAAGCAAAGGCCAGCAACCAAAACTACTTTACCCAGCAAGCCTCTCATATAAAGTGGATGGTGAAACAAAGAGTTTTGCAGGGGGAAAAAAAAAAGCCTAAAGAACACTTCTTCACCAAATCAGCAATGCAAGAGATACTAAAGGGACTGCTTTAAGAAGATGAGGGGAGAGAGAGAGAGAGAGAGAGGAAGAAGGAGGAACACAGGAACAAAGGTAAAAAATGGCAATGAATAAATACCTATCAATTATAACCTTAAATGTAAGTGGATTAAATGATCCAATCTAAAGACAGAGGGTAGCTGAATGCGTAAGAAAACATGACCTGCCTATATGCTGTCTACAAAAGACCCACCTCAGAACCAAAGATGTATACAGACTTAAAGTAAAGGGATGGAAAATAATATTCCAAGTAAATGTACATTAGAAAAAAGCTGGGGTAGATATACTTATATCAGAAAAATGTATTTTAAAACAAAAGCCATAAAAAGAAAAACAGAAAGACATTACATGATACTTAAGGGAATAATCCATCAAGAGGACATAAACATTGTAAACATATATCGCACAACACAGGAGCACCTAAGTATATAAGGGAAATCTTGATGGACTTCAAGAAAGATATTGACAGCAACACATTCATCATAGGGAATTTTAACACCCCATTGTCAACAATGAATAGATCTTCTAACCAAAGAATCAAAAAGAATATTGTGTCATTTGAACAATCCTCTAGATAAAATGGACTTACTTGATATATACAGAAACTTTCACCTCAAAGAAGCAAAATTATATTCTTTTCAAATGTACACAGAACATTTTCAATGATTGGATAGATCACATAGTAGGACACAAAACAAGCCAAAACAAATTCAGGAAAATTGAAATCATATCAAGCATCTTCTTGGATCACAATGGCTAGCAATAAGAAACTGTCTCAAGGAAAAAACTCAAAAACATTCAAATTCATGGAGACTGAATAACTATTACATAAAGAATGCTAGTTATTCTAATGTAATGCTATTAAAGAATAAGTTAACAATGAGATGAAGGAAGAGATTAAAAAAAATCTGGAAACAAATAAAAAAGAACACAAAACAGCCCCAAACCTATGAAACACAATGAGGGCTGTGCTGAGAAAGAAGTTCATAGTAATATAGGCCTACTTAAAAGAGATAGAAAATTCTCAGATAAGCAACTTATCTCTACATCTACAAGAAGTAGGGGAACAACGACAAACAAAGCCCACAGCAAGGAGAAGAAAGGAAATAATCAAGATCTGAGCAGAATTAAATGACATAGAGACTAAAAGAATAATTCAAAGGAACAATAAATCCAGGAGCTGTTTCTTTGAAAATAGAACCAAAATCAAGAAGCCTTTAACTAGACTTGTCTAGAAAAAAGGACCCTGGCTGGTTTGGCTCCATGGATTGAGCACCATCCTACAAACCAAAGGGTCACAAGTTTGATTCCCAGTCCATGCACATGCCTGGGTTGTGGCCACATGCCTACGTTGCAGGCCACGTCTGCAGTAGAGAGACACTCAAGAGGCAACCACGCATTGATGTTTCTCCCCCTCTCTTTCTTACTTCCTCTTTCTAAAAACAAATAAATAAAATCTTTAAAAAAAAGAGATAAGTCCCCTATAAGTAAAATCAAAAATGAAAGAGGAGAAGTTAAAACTGATACCACAGAAATACAAAGGATTGTATGAAATTACTATGAACAGCCATATGCTAAGAAATTGGACAACATGGGTGAAATAGACAAATTACTAGAAACCTACAATCTTCTAAAAATGAATCAAGAAGAGTCAGAAAGCCTGAATGAACCAATAACAACTAGTGAAATTGAAGCAGTAATAAAAAAACTCCTGGCACACAAAAGCCCTAGAATAGATGGCTTCACAAGTGAATATTACCAAACATCTAAAGAAGAACTAACTCCTATCTATCTCTAACTATTCTAAAAAATTAAAGAAGAGGGAAAAAATTAAAGAAGACTCCCAAACTCTTTTTGTGAGGACAATATTATCCTAATTCCAAAACTAGGTAAAGATGCAACAAAGAAAAAAAACCACAGGCCAATATTTCTGATGATCACAGATGCTAAAATCCTCAACAAGATATTGGTAAACAGGATCTAGCAATACATCGAGTGGGATTCATTCCAGGGATACAAAGATGATACAATATTGGAAAAGCAATAAATGTAATGCACCACAAAACAAAATGAAAGATACAAATCACATAATCATAGCAATAGATGCTGAAAAAGAGTTGATAAGCTACAGCACCCATTTATAATAGAAACACTCAGAAAAGTAGGAATAGAGGGAGTATACATCAACCTAATAAAGCCCACATATGAGAAACCTACAGCCACCATCATACTCAAAGGGCAAAAACTAAAAACTTTCCCCTAAAGAGCAGGAACAAGACAAGGGTGTATACCCTTTACCAGTTCTATTCAACATAGTACTGGAAGTTCTAGATACAGAGATCAGACAGGAAAAAGAAATAAAAGGCATCCAAATTGGAAAGGAGGAAGTAAAACTGTCATTATTTGCAGATGACATGATAGTGCACATAGAAAACCCTATAGCATCCACCCCAAAACTACTCAATCTAACAAGTGAATTAGGCAAAGCACCAGGATACAAGGTCAATAGTCAGAAGTTGAAGGTATTTTTGTTCACCAACAATGAAATACCAGACATATAAACTAAGGAAAAAATCCCATTTGCTATGGCAGTGAGAAAAATAATGTACCCAGGAATAACTTAAACAAGAAGGTAAAAGATATGTACTCAGAAAACTACAGAACACTGAAGAAAGAAATTAAGGAAGATACAAATAAATGTAATCCTATAGGGTGTTCATGGCTTGCAATAATTAACATCATTAAAATGTCCATACTACCCCAAACAATGATAGATTCTGTACAATCTCTATTAAAGTACCAACGTCCTATTTCACAAATCTAAAACAAATATTTAAAAAGTGTATAAGGAACCAAAAATGACCCTGAGTAGCCTCAACAATCTTGAGGAACAATAACAAAGTAGAAGGGATGACAATACATAATATCAAACTATACTACAAGAAGTAATCAAAACAGTAATCAAAACAGTCTGAAACTGGCATAAGAACAGACACATAGATAAATGCAACAGAATGGAGAACCCAGAAATAAACCAAAGTCTCCATGTTCATTTAATGTTTGACAAAAGGGGCAGCAGCACAAAAGGGAAGAAAATAGCCTCTTCAATAAATGGTATTGGAAGATCTAGATGATTACATGCAAAAAACTTAGACTAGACCACCAACTTACACCATACACCAGAATAAACTCCAGATGAATAAATGACTTAAATAGAAGTTGTGACACCATAAAAGTCCTAGAGGAGAACATAGACAGTAAAATTTCAGATAACCCATGCAGCAATATTTTTGCCAATATATCTCCTGGTGCAAGGGAAATAAAGGAAAAATAAATAAATGGGACTACATAAAATTAAAAAGCTTTTGCCTGGCTAAAGAAAACATTGTCAAATGAAAAGGGATGCAACCATATGGGGGAACATAATTGCTAATGACACCTCAGACAAGAATTTGATCTCCACATTATATAAAGAACTCATATGACTCAACACCAGGTAGACAAACAATCCAGTTGAAAAATAGGCAAAGGACCTGAATAGACACTTCTCCAAGGAGGACATACCAAGGGCCCAGAGGCATATGAAAGAATGCTCAACATCACTAGCCACCAGCGAGGTGCAAATTGAAACCACAATATAATATCACTTCACACCAATCAGACTGGCCATCATTAACAAATCAGGAAACAAGTGCTAGCAAGGTTGTGTGGAAAAGGGAACCCTAGAACACTCTTGGTGGGAATGTAGACTGGTGTAGCCACAGCAGAAAACAGTATGGAATTTCCCCCCAAAACTAAAACTGGGACTGCCTTTTGACTCAGCAATTTCACTGCTGGGATTATGCTCTAAGAAACCTGAAATATCAGTTCAAAAGAACTTATGCACCCCAATGTTCATAGCAGTGCAATTTACAACAGGCAAGTGCTGGAAACTGCCTAAGTGCCCGTCATTAGACAAGTAGATCAAAAAACTGTGGTACATTTACACAATGGAATACTGTGCAGTAGAAATAAAGAAGGAGCTCCTGCCTTTTGCAACAGCATGGATGGATCTAGAGAATATTATGCTAAATGAAATAAGCCAGGCTATGAAAGATAAATCCATATGATTTCAGGTATAACAGGAACCCAATAAACAAAATGAACAAGCAAGCAAAACACAACCAGAGACATGGAAATAAAGAACAGACTGATAGTGACAAGAGGGAAAGTGGAAGGGGAATAACGGTGAAAAGAATGGGAAGTGAATAGTGAAGGAACATGTATGAATGACCCACAGACATGGACAACAGGGTGGGGATTGACTGAGGGAGCAGGGAGTGGGCTGGGCAAAGAAGAGAAAGGGGAGAAATTGGGATAACTGTGATAGAATAACAATAAAATATTTAATTAAAAAACATTTGTGGAATAGGTTCAAGTCACTTTACTTCACGGGATGAATTTTTTGTTTTGTTTTGAAAAAATATTTACAAAGTTAAAAAATTTATAGCATGATTATGACATAATTCTTCCAGGCTATATTTGCAAACATATACATCTTTGCAATCTGCATGTCTTCTTTCACCTACTTCTTAGGACACAAATAATGTCATGATTCTTTTTAACAGTTAAATGTTGAAGTTAGTAAGAAGTCCAGGAACTTTTTCTTAAGGTCTTCCTTACCCCCGAACTATCCAAGAACCCCATGATTTTCATCATCCAAAGGGGTCTTTGATACACCAGAGAGATGGAGAATAAGAGGATTTGTCTATCCCCTTGTCACATTCTCTGCTGCAGGACTCTGTCACTACAACATTGTCACTGGTGAAAATAAAGTAGTCCCTTGCTATATTGCGGTTTACTTATTGCGGCTTCACTGTATCATGGGTTTTTTAAAAAAAAAATATATATATATATCTTATTCGGTATTGTGGAGTTTTCACTATATTGTGAGATTTTGCAGTACAGTATATAGGTATTTATATAATATTTATGATTTTAATTGTTTTTGCCTAAAAATTTTAAAACAATATAAAAATGTTAATTCAAACATTAAAAGAATATCAAATCGAAATAAAATATAGTATGTATTTCATCAGCAGATGAATACCATACTCTACACAATGGAAATGCAGTACACCACTACCGCTTGTGCAACTTTGCCAATATGAGATTGTACATGGCCCACTATTGGCTGATGGAATGGAAGGTGACCAAGCACTGGGTTCTGTATCCTGGGCGCTGATTGGCTCAGTGACCGTAGCATCGGTCTGTTTGCTCTCCAACACTGTGCCCATGCATTCAGCATCTCTCCTTGTCCACTTCACATTGATGTCTGATCATTACGTGTAGTGTTGCTCTGTGGTGTTGTGTTTTTGTGAAATTTTCATAAAAGTTTGAATTGATGCCACCCAAATGTTCTGCGCCTTCTAAGAATCCTGGCAGTGAACCCAAGCACCAGAGGAATATGCTTACCATCAAAGAAAAGGTGGAACTTCTCAACATGTTAAAGGAAGGCAAAAGCTACACGACTGTAGGCCACCCTTATGGGATCAATGAATCTACTGTTTGCTATGTAAAGAAAGACAGGAAGAAATTAGGTCTTGGCAATGATGACTTTTAACAAGACTGCAGAGAGGGTGGTCACTTTCCACAATAAGGCCATTGTGAACATGGAGTCTGCACTGGCCCTGTGGATAAATGATGGCAGGAAGAAGAATATCTCGCTGGCTACCAACACCATCCAGATGAAGGCCAAGAAACTGTGATAGTTTTGTGGAAAGCACAGATGTTCACAATGGTGATGAGGGGAAGAAGAGGACTGTCGAGTGCTTCTCCCACCAGACCAACCCTATTCAGTGCTGGCCTGGGCTGGTTTGACAAATTTCAGAGACGCTTTGGACTCAAGAGCATTTCTCTGCATAGAGAAGCTGCCTCTGCAGATAAAAAGCATTGCCAGCAACTCCTCATAACTATGTTCATCACTCGGACAAAGAGATCAGTTACTCCTATGCCTTTAGTGGAAATAGAAGTTATGGCCCAGGGTGAAGATACTGCACCACTTGATGAGCACCTGATAAAGTGGTGCCTTCAGAAGAGCTGCAATGCTCTTCTTGGCTGTGCAGTGCATTCGTCTCATCGTCATCACCGTCATCGCCATCAGTACTGCACAGCTACATAATTCGTGATCTTCATCATTCAAGTTGTAGTATACTTCACTGGTGAGTACACATATAGAATTTTATATGTTGTTAAATTATGTAGGTTTAAGAGTGTAGAAAGTGTTTAAGAGCATATGAAGTGTACATAAGAGTGTGGGAAAGGTTAATAAGACAGTGGAAAGGTTTACAGGAGTGTGGGAAGGGTTTATAAAGCCTTAAAATATATATAAATAATAAAATAAATATAATGCCGCTACTTCGAGGATTTTCACCTGTCGTGGGGTCTCAGGAATGTAGCTCCCAAGATAGGTAAGGGATCACTGTAGGTCCTCCCACTGAGTCTGATGCATCCCAGTCCACTGCTACCCTCACTGCCCCATTAGAAAAGATCTCAGCAGTTCCCAGAGGAAGGTGAAACTCACTCCCCCCAGTCTTAGTCTCAGATATTAGTACATTACAGTTGGACTTCCAGAGTTTCTACAGTAGTTTCCAAAGTCTTCCCAGCATCCCATTATGGGTAGGTAAAGGCCAGCATCCAGTTTTAGCTGCCAAGTGGCCACCCTCCCACCCGGCAGTAGGCCTTGGCATTACTCCTTTCCTCTCAGTGTGTGTCACATTCTTCTTGGGGAGCATTCGTGTCCATAATTGAGCATCTCAGTTAGTGTCTTCTCAAATTCATCATATAGATTCCAACTATGTTGAAACTCAAAAACAAACAAACAAACTACAGACAAGGTCTAGTTCTCTCCTTCCCTTCCCTTGGATGACTACTTACTTTATATCCCTGTAATGCAGAGTCCATTCAATGGAGTTTGAAGAAATAAACTTAAAAAAGGAAAAAAATCTCTTTTGTGGTAAGTTTGTTTTCACTTAAACAGAGAGGCAAGTGCACAAACTTTAGAAAGTTAGTTAAACAAAACTGTTTTGTTTACACAAAGAGCACTGTGATTAAGTGCTCAGCTTTAGAGCCAAACCACTGGGTTCATTCAAATTATAGCTCTATTTCTTGAATTTGGGCATTACATTTAATCTTCTGTACTCAGTTTCTTCATTTGTAAAATGGAATAACAAGGATAATAAAATATACCAATTTTATAAGGTTTTTCCAAAGCATATAAAATAATTTGTGCAGTAAACATGTATGATAAATAATTTGTATGGTAAACTTGTATACCATATTGTGTAATATATTTTTTTCTTGCAAAGACAAGATCATACTAAATTAGCTTACTGTTATAAAAAATTACATTTTTAAATAGAGCTTTGTAATGACTGTGCAAATTTGTTTACATAAAAACTATTACATACTTATCGATTTATTTTCTTTTTTCCTTTTTTATTTAATGTTTTGGGGTGATACTACTTAATAAAATTTACAGGTTTTGATGCACAACTCTACAACACATCGACTGTGCGCTGTATTGTGTGTTCATCACCCCAAGAAAAGTCTCCATCCACCATCATTTAACCCCTCATACCCTCCTCCACCTCTACCCAACAACTCTCCCACTAGCAATCACCACACAGTTGTCAGTGACCATGAGTTTTTCTCTTTTTTTCTATTTTGCTTTATCCCTGCAACAGCCCACTGACACAGCACCTCCCCATGACAGCCGTCTGTCTGCTTTCCATCTATAAGTATACCTCTATTTTGCTTGTTAGTTTACCTTGTTCATTAGATTCCACATTTTTGTGAAATCATATGGTACTAGTCTTTCTCTAACTGGCTTATTCACTTAGCATAATGTTCCTCAGGTCCATTCATACTGTTGCACATGGTAAGATTTCCTTCTTCTTCTTCTTTGCTTTTTTTTACACCTGAGTAGTATTCCATTGTGTAAATGCAGCAATTTAAAAAAATATATACTTATCTACTGATGAGCACTTGGGCTGTTCCTGTATCTTGGCTACTATAAATAATGCTGAATAAACAGAGATGCATACATTTTTTTGAATTAGTTTTTGGAATTTCTTCAGATACATTCCCAGAAGTGGAACTGCTGGGTATAAGGCAGTTCCATTTTTAATTCTTTGAGGTAACCCCATACTGTTTTCCATAGTGGCTGCACCAACTGCATTCCCACAAATATTGCACAAGGGTTCCCTCTTCTCTACAGCCTCACCAACACTTGTTTGTTGATTTGTTGATGATAGCCATTCTGACAGATGTAAGGTAATCTCAGTATGGTTTTAACTTGCATTTTTATGCTGAGTACTGACGTTGAGCATCTTTTTATATGTCTATTAACTATTTGATGTCCTCTTTGGACAAGTGTCTATTCATATCCTTTGCACATTTTTAAAATGGATTGTTTGGTTTTATGGTGCTGAGTTTCATAAGTTTTTTATAAATTTTGGATAATAACCCATTATCAATATCTCATTGATTGTCTTTTCATTTTGTTGATGCTTTCCTTTTTAGTTTGATATAGTCTCATTGTTTATTTATTTCCCCCCCTGACCCAGGGAGATATATCAGAAAAAAATATTGGTATGAACAATGTTTGAAATTTTTCTGCCTATGTTTTTTTTTTTCTAGGATTTTTATGGCTTTGAGTCTAACATTGAAGTCTTTCATCCTTTGTCAGTTTATTCTTGTGTGTAGTGTAAGAAGGTGGTCTAGTTTCATTTTTTGCACATATCTGTCTCATTTTCCCAACACCATTTATTGAAAAAAATATCTTTATTCCATTGCATGTTTTTAAAAGATTTTTAAATTTATTTTTAGAGAGAAAGGAATGGAGGGAGAAAGAGAAGGAGAGAAACATCAATGTGTGGTTGCCTCTTGCACACCCCCTACTGGGGAAATGGCCCACAACCCAGGCCCTGACTGGGAATCGAACTGGTGCTCCTTTGGTTTGCAGACCAGCACTCAGTTCACTGAGCCACACCAGCCAGGCCCCATTGCATGTTTTTGCCTCTTTTGCCTTTATTTTGTCAAATATACCCACTTAAAGGCGTGGGTTTATTTCTGGGCTCTCTATTCTGATCTATTGATCTATATCTCTGTTTCTTATAATAGTACCATGATGTTTTTTGATTACTATGACTTTGTAGTATAGTTTAATACCAGGTAGCATGATTCCTCCAACTTTTTTCTTCTTTCTCCGTATTGCTGTGATTCTTTGGGGTGTTTTGTGGTTCCATGTAACTTTTGGGATTATTTGTTCTAATTTTATTTGTATCTTCTTCAATTTCTTTTCTCAGTGTCATGTAATTTTTTGAATATAGTTCTTTTATATATTTGATTAAATTTATTCCAAAATATTTTATTCTTTTTGAAGCAATTCTGAATGTGATTTTTTCCTTAGTTCCCTTTCTGATAGTTCACTACTGGTGTATAAAAATGCAAATGATTTATGAATATTTACTTTGTATCCCACTACTTTATTAACCCATTTATCAGTTTTAGTAGTTTTTGGTGGAATCTTTAGGCTTCTCTACCTGCAGTGTCATATAATCTTCAAATAATTACAGTTTTACTTTTTCCTTTCCAATGTGAATGCCTTTTATTTGTTCTTCTTGATCACCATGGCTAGCACTTCTAGTGCTGTATTGAATAAGAATGGTGAAAGTGAACATGCTTGTCTTGGTCCCAATCTTAAGAGAAATGCTTGTAATTTTTGCCCATTGAGTATGATGTTGGTTGTGGGTTTGTCATATATGGACTTTATTATGTTGTGACATGTTCCCTCTATTCCCACTTTGCTGAGAGTTTATCTTATATGGGTGCTGGATTTTATCAAATGCTTGTTCTTCATGTATTGATATGATCATGGGGTTTTTATACTTCACTTTGTTTATGTGGTGTATCACTTTTATTTATTTGCAAATATTGTACCAACCTTGCATACCTGGAATAAATCCCCCTTGATCATGATGTATGATCTTTCTAGAATCCTTTGTATTTCTTTGGTGTTAGTAGTTACATCTCATATTTCTTTTCTGATTTTATTTATTTGGGTCCTCTTTCTTTTTTTCTTGATGAGTCTGGTGAAGGTTAGTCAACCTTTTTATCTTAAGGACCAACTCTGTCCTGGCTGGTGTAGCTCAGTGGATTGAGCATGGGTCTGCAAACCAAAGGGTTGCTGGTTCAATTCCCACTGTAGGAGGGCACATGCCTGGGTTGCAGGCCAGGTCCCCAGTAAGGGGGCATGTGAGAGGCAACCACACACTAATGTTTCTCTCCCTCTCTTTCTCCCTTGCTTCCCCTCTCTCTAAAAACAAATCTTAAAAAAAAAAAAGAACCAGCTCTTTGTTTCATAGATCTTTTGTAATTTTTTAGACTATTTTTTTAAATGTCTGCTTTGATCTTTATAATTTCATTACCTGTACCTACTTTGGGCTTTATTTGTTGTTTTTTTTTCAAGTACCTTTGAGTGTAAAGTTAAATTGTTTTTTGAGATTCTTCTTGTTTTTTGAATAGGATTCTAAAGGTGTGAATTTTCCTCTTAATACTACTTTTGCTGTTTCCATACATTTTGGGGTTGTGTTCTCATCTTCATCTGTTTCAAGGTATCTTTTGATTTCTTTCTTGATCTCATTGTTAACTCACTCCTTGTTTAGTAACATGTTATTTAGCCTCAACGTGTTTGCGTTTATCAGTTTTTTCCGTTTGATTGATTTCTAGTGTCATACCATTAAGGTCAGAAAAGATGCTTGACATAATTTCAATCTTCTTAAATTTATTGAAACTTCAAAACATTTCGGTTTTGTCTCCTACCATGGGGTCCATCCTAGAAAATGTTCCATACGCACTTGAAAAATATGTGTATTCTGCTGCTTTGGAGGGAAATGCTCTGAGGATAGCAATTAAATCTATTTGTCTTCTACTATGTCATTTAAACTACGTCACATTCTACTATGTGTTCTACTAGGTCTAATCTACTATGTCATTTAAAAGTAGTGTTTCTCTGTAGATTTTCTGTCTGGAAGATATATTCACTGATGTCAACGGCTTGTTAAAATCCCTACTGTGACTGTGTTCCTGTCAATCTCTCCCTTTATTTCCCTCAAGGTTTCCTTAATATATTTAGGTACTGTTACATCAGGTGCATAAATGTTTATAAGGGTCATATCCTCTTGTTGGACTGTTCCCTTTATGATTATGTAGTGTCCTTCTTTGTCTCTTACTACAGACTCCATTTTAAAGTCTATTTTGTCAGATATAAGTAGTGCTACCCCAGCTTTTGTTTCATTTCTATTTGAATAAAATAATTTTTCCATCCCTTTTCTTTTAGTTTGTGTGTATCTTTCATTCTGAGGTTGGTCTCTTGTTGACATGAAATATGGGTCTTATTTTCTTAACCATTCAGCTACCCTATATATTTTGATTGCAGCATTTAAGCCATTTACATTTAAAGTGATTATTAATACTTATATATTTATTATCATTTTATTTTTTTACCATGTTCCTCAGTTTATTGTTGTTGTTCTGCTTCATTTCCTTTTTCCTCTTTAAGATGAACATTTAACATTTTATAATACTGGTTTGGTGGTAACAAACTCCTTCAACTTTTCCTTGTCTGAGAAGCTCTTTATTTCTCCCTCAATTTTGAATGATAGCTTTTCAGGGTAACATAGTCTTGGTTGTAGGTTCTTGCTTTTCATTACTTGATATTTCATGCCAGTCCTTTCTGGCCTGAAATGTTTCTATTGAGAAATCAGCTAACAGTCTTATAGAAGCTCCTCAGTAGGTAACTAACTTTTTTTCTCTTGCTACTTCTAAGAGTCTTTTGTTGTCTTTAACATTTGGGTTTTAAATTATGATGTGTCTTGGTGTGGACCTCTTTGGGGCGTTCTCATTTGGGACTCTCTGTGCTTTCAGGACTTGTGTACCTTTTTCCTACACTGGATTAAGTAAGTTTTTGGTCATTATGTCTTCAAATATGTTTTTGATCCCTTGTTCTCTCTCTCTTCTCCTGTACGCTCTTCCTTGTCCCAAAGTACCTTAAATTATCCTAATTAATTTTTTTTTCTTTTTGCTGCTCTGCTTGGGTGTTTTTTTTTCTACCCTGTGTTCAAAATTGCTGATTGTATCCTCTGCTTCACCCAATCTACTGCTTTTTACTTCCAGTGTATTGTTTATTTCAGCTATTGTTTTCTTCATTTCTAAGCTGTCCTTTGTAATTTTATCTATATCCTTTTTTATGCTTTTGAGCATCCTTATAACTATTATTTTGAACTCTATATCTAATAAATTGCTTGCCTCCACTTTATTTAGCTCTTTTTCTGGAGATTTCTCCTGTTCATTTATGGGGGTCTGTTTCTTTGTCTCCCTACTTTGGCTGCCTCTTTGTGTTTGTTTCTATATGTTAGATAAATCTGCTGTGACTCCCAATATTCATGTGAGGGTCTTATGTAGTAAGTGTCCCGTAGGGTCCAGTGGTGCAGTCTCCTTGCTCACCTGATGTGGGTAATCCAGGAGTATCCCTCTGTGAGTTATGTGGACCCTCTTGTAATTGAGCCTTGATTATTACTGGCTTCTTAGTGCATTGGATCGACCCTCAGGCTGGCTGACTGTGAGACTCAACCCTGACCATATCTTGAGAGTTGCTGTGTAGATTTCTGACCACACAAAGTGGACTTTGCCTCAGCAGGATTTAGTTCCCGCTTAGATCTCCTTATTGATATGCTGCTTATGAAGCTTATTGGATACTGCTGTGATGTTGTCAAAGCTGAGTGTGTTGGTCCTTGGTCTCTTGAGAGGGACTGTGGTGCAGACCAGTATAAGATGCTGCCTGTGACTGGCCTTCAGTAACTTGTTTGGAGCTACTCCCAATAGTCAAGTTACTATTGACAGTCCGTGACTGCCTCTGCTGCTCTTGGTTGACACAGGAAGGACCAATCTGCACATCAAAGCTGGCTTTTACTAGCATGGGGACAGAGAACAGGTCAGCGAAGGTCCAAAGGGCCCCTGAGGTCTGCCTGCCTATACCTGCCAGCTGCCTGTTTAAGCTCAATCACTGAAAGATCTTCTGATTATACTCCTCAGCAGGGCATAAGCCCCAAAGGCGGCAGGGAGGAGGGGGCCCTCAGAGGAAGTCCACAGTGTGAGGCTATTGTTTTCCTCTAGGCAGATGCAGAATTGAGAGGAGTGCCTCAGTGTGGGAGAATGAGTTAGCATAGGGATCCTGCTGGCTGTCCCTTTAGATCCCTCCCCAGAGCCACAAACACCATACTTTCTTCACACGACTCTGCTCCAGCCCTCTGCTGGAGCCCTGGGTGAGTGGTTGCAAATGAAATTTTGTGGATTAGCCCTTTAAAAAGGTGCCCATGTCTCCAGCAGACTCCTGTCTTTCCCAAGCAGACAGAAACCCCAGTGCTTTTCACAGATAGATGTTATCTGGGCACCTCTTCCTGACTATGTTGCTCTGGGCTGGGCAGCCTGTCTTGGGGTTTAGACCCATACTTCTCAGGTGGGACCCCTGGAAGCTGAGATATCCCTCCAGAACCTCAGCCACCATGCATGGGAGCAGGGCCAGCCTTTTTTGCATCACTACCCTTCCTACCAGTCTCAGTGCGCCTTCTTCTATAAACCCTTGGTTATAAGACTTCAGCTAATCTTCAGTTAGTTCTCAATTTGATTTTCTTTAAATTATATGATATGCTTTGTTCCAGAAGGGATTTAGAAAATTTTTATACATATCTTTAAACATAATTTTTGCATACATAAATAAGGGTTCCATAGTGTTTTTGCCATCATTTCATCAGCTCTACCTCTCAACAGCCTTTGAAGCTAGGAGGCTGCAGTCACTCTGTGAGACACCAGGATGTAGACTATGGAGGCTTATGAATCTATGAACCAGGAATTGTTTTCCTTTTGACTATATGGATCTATCAATATAGTTTCACCAATCACAGTGAACTTGAAGATCAATAAATGGCCAGCTTAGTTTCCTAAAACAACAACAGTTGATAGACTCTGTCTATACAGGGCAAATTAAAGCAAATCAGAAAGAAGACTCTGAACCTGGGAATTCTCAAATTTTAGCTTCCCAGGCTGCATAACCTTCCTTGAGTAACCGACTTTATATTGTGTCCTTGGTTTTAACCATGGATCAGTGTAAGAGATGACCATAAAATAAATGTTTGTGAAGAAAACTACGACTGAAAAAATAGTGTTCATGATATCATTCAATTATAATTCTATAAGCTTCTGAATGGCAAATTTTTCCAAAATTGTAATGGAGGGAAGATGGTTTTTCTTCCCAGGGAAAGTTGCATATTGACTTCTGTCAGGTACCAGACTTTGGACTTTGATGACCAAGGCATTCATAATAACGTCAGTTCCCAGGCACAATAAGAACTTCCATGCACCTCTTCTTATTCTTTATTTCAAATGTCCTCCTAGGTTATGTGTTTTATTATAAATAATGTATTTTGTAGGATATATTTATAAATAAATAAATAATCTACTATTTTATTTACTGTACTCCACTGCCTTTCTGAATGTAACTCTTCTGTGTAGCATACAAATTAGTATAGAATTCCCCTAAAGAAAAAAGTCACCACTTTTCTTCTTAGTATTCAAATACACGAAACCACAATTTTAATTCTATAGATAGCATCTGGCTTTCAGCATGATATCACCAATGAAAATTTAATCTGATATTATGAATTCTCTTGTTCTAAAAAAGTGTCAGTAGGAAAATGAAAAGAGAACCAATATAAATAATGAAACATTTCATGAACAACAGTTCTAGAAAACCCCAGATTTATTAGCTTTTATATTCATGATAAAGTCGTATTTTGAATATTGTTCATAATTGTTCTGGTTTATTAGTAGCATTAATAAGCATTGATTTTGTACAGATTAAATATCTTTAAGAGTTTCTTTATGAGGCAGTGCCTTTAAGTTATAAAAGACCCATTAGGGTGCCAAATTCTATCTGGACGTGGATTTTAGAAATGTACCACTGATGAAGAGCTGAAAATTAGAGGAATTGAAAAACAGTCCTTTCAAATGTCATTTCAGTTGCAAAAGGAATTTGGATGTTTTTACTATGTAAAAATCTGTATCTGTCTGTAAATCAAAATTATCTTACAGTTGAAGGGTACCTGAATCCTCCTTTTCATCTAGTCCAAATACAAACAAATAACTTCAGAGGGAATGAGAGAGTTCAATTTTCCTGTGAATTCTGACAACCTTTAAGGAGTTCAGTTTTCTGTAGCGCTCCATTCTGCTGTTACCTGATTTATGATTTACTAGTGATATGTAATAATAAATTCTAAAACTTAGTGAAACCCATTAGCTTCTAAGCCCTTTATGTCTATTATATGCATCACATAATATCATCTAGTGATTCTTAACTGGGGGCAATTTTGACACCCAGAAGGTGTGTGGAAACCTCTGGTGAACAAATTTTGGTTGGGGTACTTGGGAGGGAGTAGTTCTATTGGCATCCAGAAGGTAAAACCAGAGACGCTGGTAAACATTCCACAATGCACAGAACAGTTCCCCATATCAAAGAATTATCCAGCCTCAAATGTCAATAGTACTGAGGCAGGAAAAACCTGACTTAATGCATTCGCAACCTCATGAGATGGGTATTATTCTATTATTGAAACATATTTTACATATAACGCCTTATAAATTTAAGATGTACAACATGTTGATTTGATACATTTATATATTGGAATCTGATTGTCATTATAGTAATAATTAGTATGTCTATCACCTTGCACAATTATACTGTCTTTTTAGGATCTGGAATAATTAGGTTCTAGTTTCTTGGTTAGTTTGATGATTATAATACAATATTGTTGTCTGTATTCACTGTAGTGTGCATGAAGTGGTTGTTATTAACCTTATTTTCAGAAAAGGGAACAAAACACAGAAAATTTAAGTCACCTACCCAAGACCACATAGCTAAGTTAGTAGTGGTGCCCAGATTGAGAACCTAGCTCTTTACTGCCTTAAAGCCCAAGCTCTTTCCACTGTACTCTGATATCACCTTCAGAGAATTTTGATGACCATCGGCAGATTCTGAGTTTTGCAGGGTGGAGATCCTGTCTTATTCTGTATACGTGCATAGTACTGAGCTCTTGCTTGCTTTCTTGAAAATCTTCAGACTTCCTCTTTATAGTGACATTTTAATTATTAAGTCATTATACCCCAAGAGATAAGTGTTTGATTGTATATCTGTATTACTAAATAAGATAAAAGTTGAAAGGAAAACAGAAGACATACTTTGTCTCCAAGGAGGTTGTGAGGAAGAAGGGTTATATACGTATATAAACAGAAGTACGTGTGCATGTGTGTCTATAAGCAGAATTGTCAGCCCAAACATCTTGCCTTTTACATCTTCCCAATGTTGGAAGATGTAAAAGGAAACAATCTGGCTTAATCATGTATCGGGACACCTCCCTCTGGGTAGGAAACATCTCCGCAAGACTATAACGTATATTTGTACCTTTGGCCATCACTGTGGAAGAGCCTTGGCTGCCTTCACCCTTCTAGCTTAGGTAATCTGTAAGCAGAGTCAGCCTATCCATGTGATACTGACAAGACTTTGAACTTCTCTTTTTTTGATGATCTTTTCTTCCTTATTGGTGTGGCTTTTACTGAAGTGTACACCTAAGTAAAATTTATATATATTTTACCACAATAAAAAAATGCCATACAGCCAGCCCTGACTGGTATGGCTCAGTTGGTTGGAGCATCCTCCCCTGCACCAAAGGTCATGGGTTTGATTCCCAGTCAGGGCACATACCTGGGCTGTGGATTCTATTCTAATAATAAATTCAGGAGGCAGCTGACTAATGTTGTGTACAGGAGGCAGCTGACCAATGTTTCTCTCTCTCTCCCTCCTCCTCTCTCTAGAAATCAGTGAACATGCCCTCAGGTAAGAATTTTAAAAAATAAAAAATGCCATACAAATGGCCACTTAATATTTCTATATGTAAGGTCAGCTCTGCTTAAAACATTAGGAAATTCTCTGGGAGGAGTATGTATAGTGGTTAAATGCTTGGGCTCAGGCAATAGACTGCTTAGGTTCGAATCTCAATTTTCTCTGTTAGCATTTACTCTGCAACTTGCTTGGGAAAATTACTAAGCTTTTTAGTAATTTTTTCTCTAGTTTCTTTACCTATAATACATGGATAATGAAGAAGGTACCAGTCCCATGAAGGTGCTATAAAGATTAAAAAGGCAAAGCATGCCTTTTTAAGTATTTGGCATGGCACCAGGCATATATGGTAAGTGCCAAAAAATGTAAACTATTATAATATTATAACAAAATTTTATGAACTATATTTGAGCAGGCTGGAGAGAAGAACTTCACTGTTTCTTACTACCACCTTCTATTCTCATCCAGTCATCGATCTCTTTTCTGTTCTTGATTGACATCTGTTCTTGATTGAAAGCTACATTCAAGATTTCAGTCACGAACTTCGGCCACATTTGAACATCTTCCTAGTGCATAAATCTACAGTTCCCAAATGAGGCATGCACCCAGATACAAATCTTTAATACCATGTCTCAATTAGTTCATTTGTTCATGTCTGCTTATAATGTTAACAATCAGAATTATGTTGAAGTCTTACTAATGCTAAGAACAAACTTGGGATGTAATATTTCACTGTAAAAAACTTGGTCTTCCTATGTACATATGTATAGACACACTTACAGTAAAATATTATAATTAAATGTTATTTATTAAAAATAACTCCAGTTGCTATTTGGTTTCTATAATAGGTTTCTGCTTTCTTGTCTCATGCTAGAATAGGTCTAGCAGTAATGATTTTATGAAACTATTGTGAGGAGAAAGGCTGAGTTTGTCTGTAAATGATAGTATATATAAATACACAAGGGATTATCTGATTAGAAGCAATGAGACACATTGATAGAAGTGATAGTTTAGAATTAGACCTGATATGAATCTTAGCTCTGTCATCAGAGGCATTTAGTTAACTTTTCTTGTCTGTTTCCTCAACTGAAAACTGGGGAGAGTAACACCTATTGACATAGTTGTTGTAAGGCCTACATAACATTATGCTTAGCACATAGTATGAATTCAAGAAATAGTAACTAATTTATTCTTTCCAGAGGAAGGAGAGGATAGCAAATATTGGGGGTCTCTTTGAACCATTATCATCTGGTCAGCTTCTACGTTCTCTTTTTGGAACTAATTCTTAATCTCTTTGTTGTCACTTTCTTTGTGTTAACAAAGAGGAACTGATTACTAATTTATTTTAAAATGAGTTATATTCGATGGGTCACCCTAGCAGTTACAAAGCAAACAATGGACTGGGGTGGTGAAGTTCAATCACATACTTGGGAAAAGTCAATAATGAAGACAGGGCCCTAATTTGTATGTCATACTGGAGAGAAGGAAACATGGGTGCAGGCTTTACAGGAAGGATCATGAGTTAGAAATATTCAAGTTCCTTCCTGGTATCTGGCTTTATGCAATCGGGTCTATCTCTTTGATCTTATTTTCTCTACTATTAAAATGTAGGATAATAAAATTTAAAGGTTTATAAAACCCACTTTAAGATAAAAAAAAAGGTGATATTGAAAGGCAAAGGAGAGCTACAAAAACTTGCTGAATACATTCAATTGAAATACGTGTGCTTATCTTTCTATTATTATGAAATGGATGTTTTATTTATACTGTATTTGGGTAACCACAGTCAACAATAAGGTAATTCACAGGCAAATATTCCTGCCATAGCTGTAGAGGCAATAAGGTAATCAGACCAAACTCTCTACTTTCATTTGAATTTTTCAGCTTAAACTTAACTGTGCCCTTGTCCTGGCAGGTGAGGCTCGGTTGAAACGTCTCCCCAGTAAACTGAGGTTGGGGGTTGGATTCCATTGAGGGCTGGATTCCATTACGGGCGCATACCTGTGTCGTGCTGGGTCTCAGTCCAGGCACCTGTGAGGGGAAACGGATCAGTGTTTCTCTCTCACATGGATGTTTCTCTCCCTCTCTCTTTCCCTTCTCTCTAAAATCAATAATCATACCCTTGGGAGAGGATTGAAAATAGTAATAGTAATAATAATGAACAAAATATGCTCTTGCTTTTACACAATAGGATTCAGGAATTAAAGGCTTGGCTCTTTAAAAACCATCAGCCAGGCCCACAATCTGAGTACCAGAGCCTGGGGGAAGCTGAGGCGCCCACACCTGGGGAAGAAAGCTTAGCTGCCCTTGGCGGGTTGAAGATGGCGTTTCCCCCAGTCAGGTCAGAGTTCACAGGCTACTTTTGCTTCAAAGACTGTTTGCATTCCTTTCAGGGTGTTAGCCAAGATGTTTTGCTGACCAAGACTAGGAAATCTATATGAGGGCGGGTTAGTTTGTGGGCTGTCCACATTCATCGTAGTCTCTAACACACACAATAGCTTTTCTTAAAAATGCAAGCAGCACTGAAAAACTTAGGGCAGACAATGAACAAATCCTGGGAGAATAATGGGCAAAGGGACAAGTCCTTTTACCTCCCGGTAGGAATCCTCCCTCCAGCTCTACCCCGAAGCAGTCAGTCTCCTAAGGGGTCTAAGCCACACTTGGAACTCACTCGAGCCTGAAACTAACCAAGCTTCGTTCTTCCCCTGCACTCAAAAGACGCGCTAAGGGGAGCACATCGGGCACTGGCGCGGGACGTTCGGCTCTCTAAGGCTGCATTTTGATACAGGAGAGACATATTTTTGTTCCCCTTTCACAAGGCACCTTGCAAAAGTAACAGAAACCCGCCTAGGATCTCGGAAAAAGGGAGGAGGAGGAAGGCACCGGGAACTCGGTGGCGGCGTGAGGAGGTTCCTTGCAACCTGGTGAGTAGGAGGGTCCAGGAGGGTCCAGGAGAGTCCAGGAGACCAGAACGGGGGTGAGGGGTTGGTTGGAGGGCCGGTTCTTCTTTCGCCCGTGGCTCCTCTGTCCACGAACGCTGGCTGCTGGACCTGGAGAGCGGCCAGGACTGTCCTCACCTGCGGGCTGGGCGGGGGCTGCACGGTGAGGACGAGGTCCTGGAAGGAGCGCGCGCGTGGGAGGAAGGCTGGGAGTCAGAATCCGGAGAGGGGAGGCGCGCACGGAGAGGGAAGGAAAGAGGCGAGAAGGAAGGAAAGGTCGGGTGCGCGCTGGGGTGGGGAGGGGGTGGAGAAAACCGCTAGAGCAAAAGTGGGGCCGGACCAGGCGGTGCCCAGCTTTTAACCTGGGCAGTGGAGGCGGGGAAAGGAGCAAGAG
>PVKM010005907.1:0-46138 GCA_004027735.1 Carollia perspicillata | reverse complement strand
TTCCACAAAAATATTTTTCATACCTATTATGTGCCAAATCCTGCGCTGGATTTTGTGGATTTAAAGATGAATGAGACACACTTCTACGTGCAAAATATCTCTTGGTCCCATGGAGTAGAAACATGCACACTATACATTACACTGTAACACATCTTAAGTGCCACAGGGGTACTGTGAAACATGTGCTTTGGAAACATCAGTGAGAGAGTGATTCATTACTCCTGGAGAATCCAGAAAAGTTCTACTGAGGTGGCATTTGAAGTGAGCCTATAAGAAGAGAAGTAGCTTGTCAGTCAAGTGAGCAAGTAAGGCCTGTGGTCCTAGGGAAGCCTTTTGAATGAGCAGAATGTGCTTGCATGTGGGGCACTCTTTGGTATGAGGTCGGTGTTGTTCACTCATCAAAATCTACACAGAGCTGGGCACCTTGGGAAGTGACCTTAGGGTGTTTCAGTCCAGGGAGAATAAAGGCAGGGGCACGTCCTCTGGAGGACAGCAGCCTAGGTAGCTCAGGGTGGCCATGAAAACGCAAGCTCTGTGGCTGGAGCCTGTTCTCTCTCCAATTCCACGTGCAGAGTAACTTACCTCGCAGAGAAAGGAAAAGGAAGAGATTACCTAGAATCCATGATTTCTAACAAAAAGCATTTAACTATCCCTTTGCATAGAGGAAGTAAGTCAAAGTATCCAGGTTTCTGATGCTTCTTAAATTATATGCATTTAACATTAAAGGTTTTTAATTGAGTCAAGGCATATCTGAGCTTCAATATATTGAATGTAGTACTTCTATTATTTCAAAATGCTGCTGTCAATTGCTAAGTCTAATAAAAATTAAATGTTTTTGAAGGAGATAAAAAGTAAGTATACCATAAGCAAAGTTAAAGGACCAAAGACAACTGCGAGGAGGATTTGTGGCATGACTGACAGAGTGAAGAAGTGTGCTGTGCCCAGGGTTCTCACAGATGAATTAAAAATGAAAAAGGGCAGCCAATGGATAGGCAAAAGTTTGGATGTAGCATTCTATAGGAAATAATATAAAAATGCTCACCTTAACTCATAATTAAAGACATATAAATTAGGACAATAATGATATACCACATGTTACTCATCAGATAGGCGATTACAGAAATGTTAGCACTGCCTGGTATTGTCCAGAGCGTGGGAAACAGGCTGTCTCGCCGATTCAGGGCTGGGTGCAGCATGCGTGCCTGACGCTCCTGCAGCTTTGGAGGACTTTGGGAAGAGCAATACACTATTACCTATGACCTGGAGTTTCCACTTAGAATAAGAAAAATTCTAATGCATTATATATTTTTAAAAGATAACAAACACCATCAGTATTGCAAAATCTAGAACAAATGAAGTATGTGTATTAATTTGCTGCCCTGCATACATCTATAGTACCGGTATACCTGAGTTTTTTATTGTATGCCTTCTGAGTATCATTTTATGTGAAAGGTTTATATTTTATATATAGAGAGAAGCAGAGCGACAGTAGTTATTACCGATTACAGTGACAATAGCTTACTTTTACTAATTTTACAAAATTTTTAGAACCATTTATACATTTCCAGGCCCCACGCCTGTAAAGGAGCCCGTGGAAGTGAGGAGAGTGAAGCTGAAGATTAGTCAGCTCATCGCGCATGCTCCTCAGCACGCCCTGTGGTGAAAGTGCAAACTCTAGTCTTGTATTCGGAGGACAGTTTGGCAGCATCTACCAAAATTTAGAAGCTCATGTCCTTTGATCCGATACTGTCACTTCTAGTAATTCACTCTACAGACAGACTCTCACGAATGAACAGAACTTGACGTACAAGAACGTCCCTTGAAGCAGTGTTTGTAACAGAGGAAAAAATAGAAACATTCCAGTAATAGCAGATTGGTAAGGTTAGTTATGGATATCCATACTGTGGTATGCTATGTGACTACTAAAAAGTAAGTTAGGAAAAAGTTATATACATATATATGATGTCCAAATTATATTTTAAATAAAAAAGTAAATTGTAAAACAATGTATGTAGTCTGGCCACAAATAACTTTATGTATAATTACATTTATGTAGACAATTTCTGGGCAGGCACAAATCATACTTTTTACAGTTGCTACTTCTAGGGATTGGATGAATAGAACAGAAGACATCTACTTATAAATATTTGTACCTTCACCACTATTTCCTCATTTTTTAACAAAGCGTTCTATTTTACAATAAGAATATTTAAAACTGCAGCTCAAAAACTCTTTCTGTGACTTCTCACGTGTATATTACTTCTCTCTCTCTCTCTCTCTCTCTCTCTCTCTCTCTCTCCCTCTCCCTCTCCAGACTCCCCTTTCTACAACACTAAATTAAAGGGCGGTCCTGAGAACCCTTGCCGGCAAATGGCCTGCACCACTCTTAACTATTCCCTCTCATTTAGGGTTTCATTTTTGCCTGCTCTGTATTCATCTCAGTCTTGTGACCAGAACTTCAGTGCAAAAACATACCCAGAGGTTTTTAGGATTTCTTGAGTAAGGCCTTAGTAGAACAAAACAGCCTGATGACTGGGGGGATTAGAATTGCTTGAGGGATTTCGTTCTGAAACCAGAGCAGTCGTTATTTTTGAAGAGTGGGCCTCCAGATCAAATAGGGGATATAAAGAAATTCTCACCTTTAAGCAGTCATTAATAGGGTCTAAGAGACTAGATGACTCCAGTCATCTCAGAAAAAAGTGATGGGTGCATTCTAGAACATTTGCAAGAATGTCTGCCTTAAAAAATAACAGGTAACTCATAAAGAATGTAGGATCTGTGCTGTGAGGCCAACTTTGCCTGGGGGAAAGGGGAACACACAGGCTTGCTGGTGAGCTGACTTTAGTGTCTGTTACTAAATGATGTAAGCATATTAAGAAATCAGTGATTTATTACTATTTCCTTGTGTCTCAATGTTTTCTGCAAGTTTGGATTTGCCATACACCTTTCTTTTCAAAAGTAATCTTAGCTAGTTACAACATAGGTACAAAAAATCTAGCTTGCGATAAATTATTTATTTTAAAATAATGTGTCTGTATTCTGACAGGATCAAACAGACTGAGTGGCTTGTTTCAGAGCTAAAGTGTTTGTTTTTATTATTCGAGCACAGGTGACATACAATATTACATGTGTTTCAGGTGTACAATGTAGCCACCTTACAAAGTGATCACCTCGATAACAGTAGTAACCATCGTACCACACACAGTTATTCCGATGCTATTGGCTTTATTCCCTGTGTTGTGCATCACATCCCTGTCACTTATTTAATTTATAACTGGACACTTGTACCTCTTATTCCCATTCACTTTTTCCACCCATTCCCCCACCTCCCTCCCTTCTGGCAACCATCAGTTCATTCTCCATACCTATGACTCTGTTTCTGTTTTGTTTTGTTTTGCTTTGTTTGTTCATTTGTTTAGTCTTTTAGAGCCCACAAATAAGTGAAATGCTAGTGTATTTGCTTGTTGGGCATGAATGGCCCCCAGACGAACAAGATTCGTTGTTGGTCACTTTGGTCCAGAAAACCTCTAGGGCATGAGCTCAATCCATATGTCATTAAAGAGCAATGATTCTTGAACTTCATATGCATGAGAACACCATAAACAACTAGTTAGAAAGAACCAACCACCACCACCACCATGCGATTTAGGACCACACTGTAAAACCTGCCGTGGAGCTGAGGTCTACCCCAAAGAAAGGCCACATGCACCAAGCCTTATCTCCTACTCCTCTCCTCAGGCAGGTCCAACCCTCTGCTTCCTGATCTTCCTGCAAAAACAGAAATAAAAATGCATTGCCTGGTCAGCTAACATGTTCAGGTTAGCTTAAGTAATAGAAGTTTAATACATCAACACAAGCGGCTATAAAACAAAGCGAAGTCTCAGCAGGTGCACGCCCTGGCCTGGAGAAGTGGGAATCCAGTCTTTGCTGGCAAAGACATGCCAGGGGCTCCGGAGCACAGCAGTAGCTCTCTCTGTTCCATGGTGCAATGTCTTCTTTCCAATGACCATCTTTCGGAGCCTCTCTACTTCTATGCCTCTCTGCCCTCTTTCCTTTGTAGCTGTGTGCCTCCCACTGAATCAAACCAAGACGGGAGGGGACATCAGGTAGAACAACCACACCCCAGAATAGAGCCTCTACAGGTCGATGTTTGGGTCGGCAGTTGGTCCAGCCGGGTGCGGAAACACTGGCAGAGTCATAAGGCACAAAGTGTGGCAACTAAGCACTGAAAACCCTTTGAAATGAGGTTTGGAAATGGACAGCTACGAGTCAGTAGAGGGCAATGTGCTTGCCTGGCCAGCACTTTGCAAACCACTCAGTTCTTGTTTTTCAAAGTACAAAAAAATCTACATCTTAACTCTACGTTTGTTCATTATGTTTTGCTACAATGTTACTTATTTTTATAGCAATCCTCAGTTTACAAAGAGACAGGTATCATTCCCTTTTGAAAATGAGGCAAGTATGTTTTAAAGAGTTAAGTGACTTGCCCAGTATTGTGTGGTTGACAGATTCAGCCCTTCCCAAAAATGACCACAGAATGCAAAAAAAAAAAAAAAAAAAAAAAAAAAAAAAAAAAAAAAAAAAATTTCTATAGACAAAGTAATTTAGGAAATGTTGGAATAAGCAAAGCCAAATAGTTTTTTTTAACTGGAGACGTTTCAGAGAATGGATATAGGCTAATGTGCTCTGCAAATCTCCAACAAGAAAGATAGAGTCTGCAGCATTTCCTACATGTACTTAACATAAAATCTTTCATATCCAGAAGTATCTTATGGGATTAACTATGAAACATCATCTGGCAAATTCTACCCTACATTAAACTCCTTCTCTTACAGTAATTCAACTCTGAAACCCTCCCCTAAGAAACTAGTTTACAAGAGCTGTGATGAGCAACAAGGAGAGAGAAAAGGGAACAAGCCCCATGGCACTATAGTAACTGAGCGCTGGACCACAACTCGAGAAAGTGTTACCTAAACCAAGGGGGACAAAAAGACGCTTGACGATCACAAGCCAGATTTCCCTCTTGACCGAATTAGGGACAGAGAGTACACCATCCATCCATGATCATTATTTTTTTTTCTTTGAGTTCTAACTTAATTTAAACCAGGTAGGAAACCAAATCAAAGAAAGCATCTTAATTTACCTTAAGAAACAACAAACTTCTAGAGAAATCTCATAAAATCTTATAAATGGAAAACAGCATGGCCTGTTTAACAATAAGCCCAACAATCTGAAAAAATTATATAATAGTGTCTGAATTTGAACATCTCTAGACATAACAAAAAAGAATAGTTACATTAGCAGACTAACAATGCTTGATTAAGGCACAGAGAAATTGGAGGAACAAAGAGCATATTTCTATAAAGTGTAAGTTTATTATGTTGCAATAGGACTATTAAAAGTGCATGTGATTTAATAGCAAACAGGTTGAATAAAATACATGTCTCTGAGAATTCCTGTTGTGAATGACTGGAAGGAACTTCACTAGGGAAATGCTTGCCACCTAACAGTGTCACTGGTGACTCATCTGAAATTCAGACACAGGTCTAACAAGCCTGAGAGAATGCCTGGCAAACTGGGTCTTATTCAGTGCTGCAAACAGAGGATAAGAAACCAAAGTTCTCATCGGATACAGTTTTCTGCAATGCTCTGTTGTTTTTCACTGTTTTTAATTCGAATCCTTGCATTTGTGTGCCTTGTGAAACTAAATTTATTTTTATTGAAAAGTACTCCTCCAGTGCAGGAGCCTGATCAAGGAGGTGATAGAAATACCTTAAGAGGAATGTTTCTGGTGGTCACTCCAAATCATTCCAAATAATCACACCTTTGCTCTGATTTGGGCCCTGTGTTCCCGGCTCCCATAACAGACTCTTAAGCCAGTGCCCATTAAATTCATTTGAGAGACTGAACAAATCCTCAGGCCTAGCCCCCATCCTGGACTAGTCAGATAGAATCTCTGGGAATGGAATCTCTATTTCTTAAAAGTTTGCTAGGTGATTCAAATAAAAGTCAAAAGCCTCCAACCACTGTTGTTACATTCATGACTAGTGACTGGGTAGGCTGCCTAATCTCCAATGAGTGAGCCAAAAATTCAAAGAATTAAGTGTGAAGAAAATGCTTCCAGCCAACAGTGAGCATACAGTCAGTTGCTTGGGAACCAGCACATGGGACACTAGAAAACCGGCCAATGTTTGAGGTGGGAGCCTGAGGGCTATAACAAATGTTAGGAAACTCTAAGAAAATGACCCACAGACTGGGCAAGGGAGTCTAAACCGAGGGTGAGCAAGGCAGAACTTTCTGGAGATTTGAGGAGCTGCAATGAGCATTCCTGTTCCACCCAGTCTCCATAGCTGTTATCACTTATACTCTCAGCACTGTCATTTCCCCCCTAAAATAATTTTTTTCTCATAAAGTAATTTAGATAGCATAAAATATATAAAAAAGGAATTCCTGCTACCAGAGGAATTTACTGTTTATATTTTGGTTTGCAGACTTTCTGTTATACAAATGTAAATATAGGTTTTTATACATTTTTGAAAGTTTGCCCACACTCAACATGAGCTTTTTTTCTGTAAAAATTAAGTAATTGACTATGGCAAATCCTTATATTCCAAAGTGTTAATGATTAGAGCACCAGTAAACATGATAATAGATAATATTTATTGAGGGCCAGGCACTGTTCTGAGTGTTTTACATGTATTACTGGCATATTTAATTATGACAGATATATAAGGCTGATAAGAATTATCATCTCCATATCAGAGATGAGAAAACAGTTAAAGTAACTCATCCATGGTGACAGAGCTCACATAACCCATTCAAAAGGCAGGTCAGGCAGTCACTCCTACCTCTGTAAGACTAATTATTTGTAATTGTTACAAAAGAACTATCTTGGTTTCAAGAAACAGAGGACCAACTTATGGCTATATAAGCAAAAATAAAACATTAGCCCTCACTGGTGTGGCTCAGTGGATTGAGTATCAGACTGTGAAGCAAAGGGTTGCCAGTTCGATTCCCAGTCAGGACACATGCCTGGGTTGCAGGCCAGGTCCCTGGTAGGAAGCATGGGAGAGGCAGCCACACATTGATTTTCTCTCCCTCTTTTTCTCCTTCCCTTCCTCTCTGTCTTAAAATAAAATTAATAACATCTTTTTAAAACAAATAAATAAAACATGATTACTAGGGTAACAGAACCTAAGGACAGGGATGTTATCGGGCCTCAGAAACAAATGACAACAAAGAACCCTATACGGGCAGGATCCTGCTGCTCTGTCTCCCTTCCTTTGCTGACATCTTCCTCTGTCTCCCAGTCCATGGGGTTAAACCTATGGCTCCCAATTTTGCATGTATAGTTCTCACCACTTAAAAAGTTGGCTCCTTCTCCATAGGTTCCCTTCCCACAATTCCAGAGAGAAGACTCTGTGGCCCACCTGGCCACATGCTCATCCTTGAGGTAACTAACTAGCTGTGGCCATAGTGCAAGATCCCACTACATCTGTCAATAAGTGGTCTGCAAGGAGAGATCCTTGAGCAGACAGCCAGGGGTTCATTACCGTGAGTAACTACATGCTTCATAACTATAAAGAAAATTGCACAATTTTTCAGAGGCACGAATCTGAAGCATGATTGTAGCAAACCCCATCACTCACCTAACGAGCCCACATCTGCACCAGAAGATGGTTCATCTTCTCCTCTCATGTGCTCTAATGTTCATGAAGTTTTATAGTATTTGTCTTCACAAGACGGAGACTTCATGATGTACCAGCATGATATCGTTTCCCAAAGAAACACAGATTCATATCCAAAATCCTTGAAATATAATGTAAGTGCTTTCTGAAGTGTCTTGAAGTAACTAAGAGGTGGATTTACATAGTTTAATACATATCAAAACCTTTAAAACCTTCATTAGGTATTTCTCTCCCCCCCACCTCCCCCACCTCCCTCTGTTCCCTTAGCCTTCTCCCATATCCAGAGCTGTTTGGTGGTGGTTGTTTTGATTTTGTTTGTTTGAAGCTTTTTCTATCCTGAAACTTAACTGAATCACTGGCTTTTTTTTTTTTTTTTTTTTGGTGTCTTTCAATTTTCTCCACCCACTACTCTGATCAGAACAATAGTCATAGGATAGTAGATGAGGAAAGGAAAAAGCTGGACACGCTACTTGCCTTACCAAGTTTTGTCTTACTGAAATCATTGCAGTTTTCTGCAAAGAAGGAGCCATCCCCGTGAAGCACCCAGAGTTTCTCCCGGTTCATGCCTCATCACCCACTCCCTTCCTGTCTTCTGCTGAGCCGAGTAAAATTCCTTCCAAGGCACTTGAGGGCCTGGCCTCTTCATAAAGCTGGGGAATCTAGAATGATCCTGAAGTTAAACATTCAGCAGCAGGACTGTCAGATCTGTCTCCCACTTATTAGTATCTGGAGTTTAATCTTTGACAACTTTGTGACCAATCCTAGAAGCAAATCCTGGACACTGGCCATGACCAAGTGCCAGATGACTCTGTGTGGACCCTTGATCATTGGGACCAGGCCCTTACTGGTCTGGATCTGATAACAGCAAACTGAATTGTTTTCTAGTTTTCACGTTTATTCTAAGAGCCTTTGCCAGACTCTGCCATTTGATTTCATTTCCTGAGGATTGCCACCATTGCCTCTTCCTCTTTCTTTTCTCTAATGAGCTTCACCAGCAATGAAAATTCAGGTCAGTTCACCAGTTTGTGACGAGGTCTAAGCTTGCTCAAGAACTCTTGGCTATAAATCACTCCCCACTGCCCTGCATTGATTGTCTCTGATCTTATAAATTGTGTTCCATCACACCTTGCCAGGGGGCCAGCTGCCAGAGTCCCTGAAGCCCAAAAACAGAAATAGAACCTTTCCCTCCCCTTCCTGATTATGTATGACAAAACAACAAAGTACACAAGCAAAAACCCCTCCACATCAAAATCACATCAACTCTCAACTTCACACATGAATTTTGCAGGGCTATCAGATTACCTGTAAACAAAATTGAGGCCTGTGAAGTCTTATTCTATAACCCAGTCCAAATGATGAATTCTGCAGGCTACAATTAATATCTAGCTTTTCTCTATTTTGAGGTTTTGCTGTTCCAGCACCATTTTAAGGCACAATTACCTAGAACATGATCTAACACTCTTTACAAATTTTTCTAGTTTCTGGTAGTACATGGCCTTCACCAGAGGTTTCAAGGGCTGCTTGATTCTTTGTCCTGCCGGAGGTTGCATCCCCACTGTGAAATCAGATACACCAGTCCAAACATGTGCACTACCAGCTTCTTCTCCACATCCTGAAATGGCTCAGTTTTAGTCAGCGCAGGGTGCTGTAACAACCAACCATAGACTGCTTGGCTTAGGCAACAGTCATTTATTTTTACAGGTTTAAAGGCCAGAGGTTTCAGATCAGGGTTCCAATGAAGTCAATTCCTGGCAAGAACCCTCTTTCTGGTTTGCAGACAACTGCCTTTTTTTGTGTCCTCACATGGTGCAGAGAACATATGAGAGGGCAGGCAAGCTCTCCTTTAACTGTTCTTAGGAGAACATGAACAGGTTTCACCTTCATGACCCGATTACCTCCCAGAGGTCCCATCACATTGGGGGTTAGGGGTTCAACATGCGAACCTTAGAGGGACACAAACATTCCAGAGCAGTGTCTTTAAAATCTGGGTTTAAAACAGGCTCAGCCTATGATTTCTAAGATCATCTCTTCTAATTCAGGGAACTCATGTGCCACCATCTACATGTGGTGGTTCCCATGGTCCCTCCAGCCTCTGTGCACAATTTCTCCCACCGTGGTAGCTCTGACCCCAGAGAAACTGCCGCAGTTTTATCTGATGTGGGGATGACACTCCAAGAACCACATGGCCTGTGTGGCGTTGCTCTCTGCCTCCCCCCACACCGACTCCTTTCCTCCATATTTTCAACAGCTGAACAACGGTGAAAGTATTTCTTGGCTGCATTCTGGTGTCATGATTTTATCCAAGGTGCAGCTGCACATTATCCTTTGCATCCAATATCCATGGCATTTGCCCCCAAATGTGAGCTGTGTTAAACTAGGCTGCCTTGTGCCTGCTCAGAGGTCTGTCTCCACGCAGTGGCCCATCCAAGAGGAGCAGAGATGTGTCACCCAAAATATCTTAATGAAAAAAATTTTTTTTCTGTTTTATTAGAAGTTTTCAAGGGATAGAGTGGAGGGAATCGCACAGTGCTTCATGGAACTGAACTTTCTGCAAGTCTTTTCCTAGAGCCCCAGAGCCAGCAGTGTGGCACCGAATTCCCTTAGAGAAAGGGGATGTGAATGAAAAGTGAATGCCTGCGCTTTAGGATGGGTATCTCTGAAACCATGGAGTTGAAAATGCTGTCTACACTATCCGCACCTAGTATTCAGAACCACCAGGCTTATGTCAGGAAGAAGACCACCTTGCTAATACGATGGCTGAAAGTTCTGTTTTTTGAATGCCTTTTCCTTGCCAGCTTCCTTTGGCAACAAGTGGGAAATAATGAAAATATTCTGAGAGATGGCATGACAGAAAAACTAATTTCTAATGGCAGTTTTTGAAATGCAGGCAATTTATTTACTTGTCCTAAACACCTATCTGTGTCTGCATCTTTGTTGGGTAACCAATCATCCTGGTTTTGAATAGGACGGAGGGGTTGTTGGAACATAGGATAGTCAATCCAGAGAGCAAGAAAGTGCAGGGCAAACCTGGATGAGGTGGTCACCCTAGTTCTTTGCCCAATATGAGTAGAGACCCTGAAATATCACTAAGGAAATGTCTTGACTAAGGCACCATATGTTTTTGACGGCTGGGCTGAATCAAAGAGCGTAAGCCGTAATTCTTTTCAGAACTCCCTCAGCCCTATATCCTGCCCCAGCCCTAATCTTTACCTACCCACATCATCTTTTGCTCATCTTTTGGATGTGTGTCAACACTCTCTACAGTTAATTGTGCTACATCCTGTATTCCAGATAACACTGCCAGGAATCAATGCAGGTTTTAGATTTTGGCTGCAAGGGTCTGGTTGTGAAATGTACATATTTATATTTGAGAGGACAGTGGTAGAGAGAAGGCTCCTACCTCCTTTGGCTGGTTTGTGGAGTGAGCTCAATGCTACACATTCAGATATATCGTAATTAGAAATAATGAACTGCTGAGATTACCCCAAGTCTTCCAGGAAATGCAGAGTGTGCCCCAAGTCGCGCTGGCTATGAAGACGAGAACTCATTACGGATGAAAGTGGGAGAATTAGATTAAACTAATTCATGGGCATATGTCCAAAGATCACTTAAAAACATGGTAGTAATGCCACATAAATAATACATGGATCCAAAAAAGTCATGCCAACATTGTGAAAAGAAACTCGATTCTCGTAGTTCCAATCCAGCTGCCCTGAAGACCTAATAGTGTTATTCTTCTGGTTTGTAGCTGGGGATTTATTTAAAGGCTGGAGAATTTGGTTTCGGCTGTTCTTTCTCTGCTTAAGTAATGTCATAAGTAATGTCCATCAGATGTAAATCCATCTGTGTGGATGGTGCCTTGACTCTAGCGGAGAATCTCCAGTCTAATGGAGAAAATGAAAAGTCTCTTTTCCTCTTGGCTGAGTTTCTGCCTCTAGTCTTTTTTTTTTTCTATCATGTAAGTATTACATTGGTCATGGCAGTTTTTTCTTAAAAGTCCTGGAGTTTATGATTATTAAAAAAGACACTGTGGACTTTCTTATTCACATTTAAAAAGTAATAATAGCAATAAATTAATGGGAGGCCCGTGAGTGTGACAACGCTGCCCTGGGGAGAGCCCTGTAGCCCAGAACAGCCTCCAGACCAAGAGAGGGAGAGAACAACTACTCCAACAGGCTGCTGGATGGGTTTTGCCAAAGATTTCTTCTTCTCTGAAAACTGTCATATGTGTATCATACATGTTTGAAATAGCTTTCTCCATTCGGAAAACCATAAAGCAGCAATAAACAAAAGGAACTCTGGTGAAAACCCCTGTAGAAGTATTGTGCATGCTTTCACTCGTGTTTATTCAAGGGTCTCACTTTGTCTTTGCATTTGTACTGTGAACTCTCCTTGCTCATCTACACTTCCAGGTGTGGTTTGGTCCCTCTTCCATCCACTATCTTGGGTATATCTTTCACTATTATTTTTTTCAAAGTGGATCATAAGAAAAGGACCTAAGGCTAAAAAAAGGAGCCCAAAATACAATGAAATGAAATCAATCCTGATAACAAAGGCCTCTCTTCTTTCCAAAAGCATGAGTTTCCCCACAGCCCTGCAGGGTAAACCACGTTAATGTGAGACAGTGCTGTTTCAATGAGCTACTTGAATTGTCCAAAACTGAAAATGTAAATAAAAAGCAACAGCAGTGATATTGTCAATAGGCTGTAGGTAGTTAAAACACGATGGCAGCAAGATTCTCCAAATGTGAGGGGCAGCTGGAGCCAACGTCCTAGAGCGTGACTGTGAAGAGGCTGATTAATTAGGATAACATGATTGAAGAAATAGGCTACGAGAACAAAGTAAACTGCTATGTATAGGGGTTGGCTCTTATTTCTTGCAATGCATACATCTTTTGACTAATTTTGCCCTAACTTTTAGGGAAGATGCTAAGTTAAAAAAAAGTTTTATGAAACATCACTTTTAAAATTCATGTAAAAGACATTAAGAATAGAAATCATATTCCCTCTTCAGTTTCACATACTTTCTATCCAAGCATCATGAAAATAAATATGTACTTTTTATTTTTTTAAAGCTTCATATAGCCTATACCACAAAGGGCTCGGGTATCAGGAAAGGAAAAATGATTTATCTTCATTACCATCTATCCACACATAGTATTGGTAATCATGAAGACATTTTCCTTACAGTTTCACAAGGAAAATAACACAACTTGGGGGCTGAGTGTCAGTATCTGGCCTGAGTCCATTTAGTGGCAAAAGGAATTCTTAAGTACTGACATTACATTTCAACAGGGCACGAACAGACTGGATTTACATTCCTTCTTGGATTAGGTTTTGTTTTTTTTTATATTCATTCTCTTTCAATAATCAAAAGCAGCCCCACCACTGGTTGATTGGACATGTAGCAATGTCAGTGATCCTCAGGACAAAACTCAGAGATGTCTGAGATGACATTTGAAAGACCAAGTGGCTGCACCCCCAGCCAAAGTGGGAGCTTGTGATTCCTCTCACATTGTCTTTGAGGTGTCAGTCTCCAAAGCAGTGAATGACAGTTCTGAACCCCAGCAGTGACTCACTCTGAAAAACATATCAACAGTTTTAAATAATCACTGCCTTGTGGTCAGACAGGGGAAGAGTATCCCAGTCAATTTATGAGGTCTCTGCCTTCAAGTTACGGATGAAGAGTTTGGTGCTAGCAGGGGAAGGTTATTGATGATGTGATTGTTAAAGAAGGAATGATAGGGTTATCATTTCTCCCTTTCTTTCCTCTCTATCTCTCTCTCAACAGTCCTTGGGTTTGGGTGACTGCTATCGTATTTTTTGTCTATTCTTCCCATACTCCTTTTGGCTGTGAGCTTAAACTGGGTTGGACTGCAAGGAGTCAACCTTAATTTTGTGACCAAAGAATCTCTAACCATGAATATCCTGCCTTCATTTTATATGCTCCTTTCTCATTTGTTTTATTTTAAATCATGTGGAGAAGGGATTCTAATGGTTGCATGCATCATTGAAGATGGTTATGGCTGTTTTCATTTCAGGCCCTAAAGATAAAAAAGTCTACATTAGCTAATTTTTAAAGAATGAATCCTAAATTTGAAAACTACCCAAAATTAATTCAGAGTAAGGTACTTCATGGAATTATAAAAATATTTTGTTGATTTTGTCCTTTTCATACAAAGAGAATTTGCTTGTATTTCTTTCAGTTGGGAAACTCCCCTGTGGCTACTAGAGAAGCAGGTTAGATTGTGTATATAATTTTATAGATTTCCTCATACCCTCTATTCTCTGCTCCTCATTTCTGATTGGGACCTCGTATGGTGTTTCTCAAAAGGCTGGTGAGTCCCTAAACCACTTGCGTCGAAATCATCTGAGTGAGAAGGTAGGCTGCCTGAGAGAAATGCAGACTACTGGGCCCCATCCCAAGTCTACTAACCCAGAGTCTTTAATGGTGGCTCTAAGAATCTAAAATGTTAGTAAGCTTCCCAGGTCATTCTTAAGACCCTAAAGTTTGGGGAATGACTTCTATGGGATGTCATAAAAGATTCTAGAATGGAAACTGTGGCAGGATTGTGGATTACTTGAGCCAAGCCAGTTCTCTCTTATTTCTAAGGTAGTAGAACCCCTGAGTTCAGCCAGCTGCATGGCTCCCAACCATAGCTGTGCCCATTTTCCTAAGTCCAGATCACCATGGAGACACATACACGAAGAAGTAGGTGGGCACCTTAAAAGACCACTAACACATGCCCTTTTTCTTACCTGCTTCTTAGCTGGAATACGGACATGATGATTAGCACTGAAGCAGCAACTTTAGAAATGAGGTCACATATAAATAAGGGCAAAATAGCAAGATAGAGGCAAACTTGAATCCCTGTCAGTCATGATGATGGTGTAACAGAACCAAACATCCTAACTTTACATCTCTTACATGTAAATGTATGTCCAATTTAATTTGTAATCACAAATTTTTTCTTTTATTTTTAGTTGGGAGGTGAGTAGGATAGATGTTATATGCAGCTGAACCTATTCCTAAATGATGTAGACACCAAGAAAAATTGCCTGCTTCCCCTTCCATAAGCCTGGATGCTGGTTATTACCTGTTGGTAGATAAGCTGATTTCTTGTAAGCAAGCAGTCCACTGTGGGGGAATGGGGTTTGGAAATGGGTTCCCTCACTTTAACACTCAGAGTGTTATCAGCTCCTGAGTCACCAGAGCAGGAATTGGGGCTGATCAAGGCGTGGGGAGATCCTCAACCTTGTGTGATCTGTCACAGTTCAAGAGCAAGTACCATGCAATGACTAAGAGCAAAGGCTACAGGAAGAGAAAACTCCCTAGTTCTGAGTAGTGGCCTCTCACTTATTTTTCATGTGCTTTTCAGCAAGTTACCCAAATCCTTCAAACTTTAGTGTCCTGCACTATGGAAGGAGGGTACTTATAAAACCAACCTTACAAGGATGGAGCAGCTGCTGTGTGCCAGGTCTGCCTTGGATGTTGACCTACACATATGAACATGCTCATGGAGCCCACCCTTCTGCATGAGAGTCCCTGTACACAAAAACACCAAATATCTTTGACAGGTGGTAGGAAAGCAGAGTGTAATGATGGAAGAAGACAGAAGTCATTTAAATGCTCCATGGGACGCTCTTGACGTGGCTGCTGCTTGCTTCTCCAGCTCCACCACCCTCCTTCTACATTCCTCTCTACTTGTTGTCTTTCAGCTCCTGGTCCATATTCATGCCTTTCACATCTAGGGCCTTTGCACCTGTTTCTACCCTAGAGAAAGGAAGCAGTAGCCATATCAAGTATGTCCCATGGAGCATTTAAATTACTTCTGCTTTTAAATGCAATCTCAGTGGGCAGCCACTTCATTGTTTTAAATAGGGGGATGACCTAACTCCATCTGCATGTTAAGATGATGACCCCTGATGTGGGATGACCAGTCAAGAGGCTCTTCTGCTGTCTGGACTAGAGAGAATGGGAGCTTAGACTGGGCTGGCAACAGTCTAGACCTGGAGAAGTTTGGGGATCTGCTATTTTTCACACTGTGGTGGTGATCTTCAATGAAACCACCTCAGATCCCTTAACAGTAGGGGAAAGACCTGGCTGGTCGCTGGCTCAATTCCCAGTCAGAGCACATACCTAGGGTTGCAGGCCTGTCCCATCTGGGGTGCACATGAGAGGCAACCACACATTGATATGTCTCTCCCTCTCTTTCTCTCTCCCTTATCCTCTCTCTAAAAAAAAATCAAAATACATAAATTTAAAAAAAAAACAGTAGGGGACAAGAATGACTAATAAATCTGTAGAATTTGTAATAAGCTCCAGAGTTATCTCACATACACAGTGTTTGAGAAGTCTGATTAAAATTGAACAGACACTCCTGAATTTTATTGCTAATGGATTCCTTAAAAGAACAGAATCTCACCCCAGGCCTACTCTCTGTAAGCATTCAAAAACATTAGTTCTAACTGGGATCAAACTAAGTCTTAAACAAAAACATGTTGCTCCATAATTAAAAATATAATTTTCCTAAATAGCGATCAGTAGAAAGTGAATTTTAAGCTTTCCCAGTGACAGCGATGAGTTTGTGCAAATCCATCCACACATTTTCTTGACTTGGCGTAAATGTTCAAGACTAGCAGATAAACACACAGTCTGTATTTATGGAACAGAAAGAGGTTAACGGAGTCCAAGCCACACACCACCCTAGCTCCAAGTTAACAATTCAGTCAACAGGCTTGATTAATGATACTTAATTCCTTTTTTGCATTGATGGCTGTTCCAAAAAAATTGTCCTCCAGTGGGCAAAAACCCAGGGAACCCAACCAAAAAGATGTCTAAGTTGTACTGCTCAATGAAAAACGTAAGTCATAGAGTAATAAAGATAGTAAAATGTTATGCCATGGTCAGATTTACATGTGGTAGATGACTCTGGGGCCATGTGGAAGCTGGTTTAGGGCACATGGCCCAATCCAAGCACACACCAAACTCGGGCTGTGCAAGCTCCCTGCACATCACGACGGTCTCCCACCTCAGGAAGAGGCAGCACCCTCTGGTCAAGAAGGGAGTCCAGACTTTAGGTGCAGACCCCAACCTAACTGTGGATACAGAATTTCTGTCAGAATTTAAGGACACAGTATGTGCAAAAACTATAGGTAGTAAGAACTCAATAAATATTATTTCCCTCGCACCTCTTTTTAAATAAAGTGACATAACATTTTAAGACTATTGGCTCTCAGAGTAGATATTGATGTTCATTTCCATCAAGACCTGGAGCATACTGCTTTCCCATACAAACTGCTGATCCCTCCCCCGGCCCTCTGAATGTCAGGGCCTGGTAATCTGCATTTTATCAAGACCCATTTAATTCTCATGCACACAACTTGAGAACCACATTGTAGACTAGAGGATACATACTTAATTATTCTGCAGCTGTTTCACATGCATATGGATTTGTTTTGTTTTCTCTTCCCCAGCCATCAATAAACCTCTGAAAGTTTAGGCCTGGGCCTTCTGTCACATAATCCAGCAGAGGCTGGGCTCAATAAACAATGAAAAAACACTTGATGGATCAAATGGCAGGCAAATAACATTGTTACATGAAACTTCTATCATAATTAATGAAACCTTTCAAGACTTCTCGTGTATTCACTGGTGTCATTGTCTTACAAATCCTTACCTGAGGTTTATTTTGGAGAAGTGGGGTAGAACCCCCAGCCTCTAGGTAGACAGCTGTGGACCCCCACCCCAGAGCAATGATGCAACACTAATCAGAGGGAAAAAGGCAGGATCCTTGGCTTCTATGTTCAACTCCTTAGCCTTCTTCTACCTTCCACTCTCCACCCCAGGCTTGATATTTTGGTGCTAAGAATGTTTCTCGTGTTTGCTAACTTAATGCTTTCCTGTTGATGGAAACATGCCTTTTTGGTGTGTAACTCCTTCTCCCAAATGTGTAAGAATCTCATGACAAGTGGTGAAAGGTATGGCTCTTTTCCCACTTGCCAACCTCTCTCTTGGCAGTGTGACCCCAGGGGTCCATCATTTCATTAAGTGGCAGATGAGCTTCCTGGGCTGTGAATTCCAGTGACCTGTGACCCACCTTTGTTTCTCAGAAACTTATCATCCTGATTTTATGTCGGGATAAGATGCTGTGTAAGTCTGCCATGAAAGCCTTGTGTAGGCAAGAGAGTGATTCCTTAGGTCTGCAAACACATGCTTCATCCATTTGACTTATATGGGCACCCTAGGGCTTTTATTTGTGCCAAAAAGTGGAGGCCAAGCTTTCATTGTGAACAGATGGGGCTGCTAACAAAAAAAAAAAAGGAAAAAATTCTTCCACACTAGAGACCTAAAGAAGATTCTGCTTTTAAGCAAATGAACAAAGCTATCAAACACTCTCTCCCCACACACTGCGTAGGCTCCAGGTTAAAATACACACTTACACACACACACAGAAGCTGGTACCCATTCCTTACTTTCTCTCTACTTCCCCCGTCCTCTCTCCATGCCAAATTTGACATTCCTTTGGTGTAGATACTGTAAATATAAAATGAACAAACTCAATCCTAAATCAGGAGGGGGCTTTTCTTTGCATGACCACAACATAAGCATTTGTCCATCATTTGGGGATTTTTATGAAGCCTCTAAGAATGTTCAGAATTTTAGTCTTGCTCAAACAATGTCTTGCTTGTCGGCATGATTCAGATGTTGAATCTTGCGACAACTTGGGAATTTCTGGTTAGAAAAGCACATAATTCTGGGGCGTCTCAATGTGAAAGATTTCCATGTATTTTCCCCTTTGCTTTCTCTTTCTCAACCCAGAAAAAGAAATGTGGAAATTCTTTTTTTTAAAGGTATTATTTATTTTATTTTTACAGAGAGGGGAAAGTGGGGAGAAAGAGAGGGAGAAAAACATCAATGTGTGTGGTTGCCTCTTGTATGCCCCCAAATGGTGACCTGGCCTGCAATGTAGGCATGTGCCTGACTGGGAATTGAACCAGTGACCCTTTGGTTTGCAGGCTAGCACTCAACCCACTGACCCACACCAACCAGGGCTGAAATGTGGAAATTCTTATGTTTCCTTTAACATGAGGTAATTCAAAGTTGATTATAATCTCTCTGTCCCTAACCCCAAAAGAGAAGTAGCATTATTATGCTGTAACTAGGTCCTGACTTAAATTTCTCCTTTAGGTGGCATCTTGTTACATAACCACTTTATGCTTTTAAATCTGAATATCACTGATAACCATCTCCTGACAAATCATACTGCTGGGGCCTATATTTGATCATCCGGACTCCTGAGATATTCTTTTTGAGCATTCTGGAGGAAGGAGACACTGGAGGCTTGTCTGGTCACCAGTGCCTTGGGGCAGGACCACACTCAAACTGTCTGAAAGAGATGCGGATCTCTTTTAATGTTTCCCCAGAAAAGTAGATTCCATGACTTCCCTAAGTAAACTCTCCAGTGTTTCAAGAGCGTTAACATTTTCAGAAGAGAGTTAAACCTTCTATCACTTTACATGTTGGTTTGAAACTCTGTCCTTTGAGCCATAGAAAACATCTCTCCCCACATCAAGGTCTTTCTATAGTGCACCTGAGAGCTGACTTGCCTGCTCATATAGGAAATCATAAGGAAATAAATTTTGAGAAGCCTTACCCCAAACTCCCAACCATTTAATGGGGATACCTGCTCTGCCAAAGTTGGTATTGTTGGGAACATCAAAACAGATCATGTGCCACACTGCCCAAGTAGAGTAGCATTTATATCAGTACCAAAACAGCCATTCTAAAGCTGAATCTGGATGTAGTTATTTAAGTTTACTCTATTCTAGAAATAACAGGGACTCCTGAAAAAGCATGTACTGTAAATATAAGCCTAAATGACACATACAAACATTTTGTTCATGAAATAGCGTGTAAGCAAACTAGGAGTTGGGATCTCACAAAGCACCAAGAAAAACATTCTTTCCCTGAAGATAAAGCACTCACTTAAAGAGCAATGTCAGAATGCAATACCCATTGCTTTGCAACAAAATCTGGTGCAGAAACCAAGTGAGCAAAGAGGGAGGCAGTGAACCACATCCCAGGAAAGACATACCAGGCAAAGGGAATGGAAAATGAAGTACAATTATGACCTTATTATCAGATAAAGAGGGGTTTAAACCAACAAATAAATTAGAGGAAGAGCACTTTGTAATGATAAATGATAAAACTCACAATGAAGTTGTAACAATTATGAATATATAGTCATCAAGTAACATACAGCCACCTTAAAAGCTTATAGAAATTACAGAAAAATAATATAAAGCGAGGAAAAATATAGAGAAATAAAAACTCCCTCAGTGCATGACAAATCAAGATAAAATATCTGAAACATAAAGAAGACATAAACAACATAGTAATAAGATATATTCAACTCTTTACCATGAAAATTTTTTCAAGTGACCAAGATACGTACATGAAAATTGACTATAAATTAGGCCACAAAGAAAATAATCAAATAATTCCAAAGGATAGAAACATTACAAACAACATTTGGTCACAATGAAATAAAACAAAAAATTATCAAAATCTTAATATGAACATCAATGCAAAAATTCTAAATAGAATATTAGCAAATAGCATCTGCCAGCCCATTAAGATGAAATTACCTTGATTAAATAGAACTTATTTCAGGAATGCTTGGATAGTTCATTGTGAAGAAATTTATTATATTCCATCAAATTAATAGATCTAAGGAGAAAAATTATGTGATCATTTCTAAAGATACTTTAAAAAAGCATTTGGACAAATGTCAATAATCATACTTGACCCAAGAAAAAAGTCCTCAATAAAATAAATTAATATTTTCTTAGCAAAATAAAATATATCATTCCTATGCCAAAGTCCATGCAATACCTATTGGGAAAACATTGGAAGCATTTCCACTAAAATCAAGCATAACCAACTAAGCCATTCATAAATTAATAACTGTGGTTCACCATATAAACAAAATGAGAATTAAAATGACATGGTCCTATCAAAAGATACAGAAAAAGCATTTGATAAAATCCAGCACCCATTTACAATAAAAAATCAGCAAAATGGGAATAAAGGTAACATACCTAAACATAATAAAGGCCACATATAACAAACCCATTGCTGGCATCATACTCAATGGGCAAAATTCACAAGTATTCCCCTTAAGGTTGAGAATAAAACAGGGATATTTGCTTTTACCTCTTATTGAACATAGTACTGGAAGTCCTAGCCACAGCAATCAGACAAGAAGAAGAAATAAAAGGCATCCAAATTGGAAAGGAAGAAGTAAAACTCTCTTTATTTGCTAATGACATGATCCTGTACATAGAGAACCCCAAAGATTCCACCAAGAAACTACTAGAACTGATAAAGGAATTCAGCAATGTAGCAGGATACAAAATTAATATCCAGAAATCAATTGTATTTTTATATGCCAATAATGAACTTAAAAAAAACAGAAATTAAGAATACAATCTCATTCAAAATTGCTTAAAAAAATAAAATACCTAGGAAAAAATCAAACCAAGGATATAGAAGACCTATATATGGAAAATTATAAGACACTGAAGAAATAAATTGAAGAAGATACAAATAAGTGGAAGTGCATACCATGTTCATGAATAGAAAGAATTAACATCATTAAAAATGTCCATGATACCCAAAACAATCTATAGATTCAATGCAATTCCTATCAAGATCCCAATGTCATTATTTCACAGAACTAGAACAAATATTCTGACAATTTATTTGGAATCCAAAAGACCCCACATAGCAGCAGTGATTCTGAGAAAAAAGAACATGTCTGGAGGAATCATGCTACCTAGTATCAAATTATACTATAAGTCCATAGTAATCAAAATAGCATGGTGCTGGCATAAAAACAAACACATAAATCAATGAAACAGAATAAACTGCCCAGCAATAAAACCATACCTTTATAGTCGATTAATATTCAACAGAGGAAGCAAGTACATGCAATGGGCTAAGCACATATGTAGTCTATTCAATAAATGATGCTGTGAAAATTAGATATGTGAAGAAAAATGAAACTAGACCACCTTCTCACACCACACACAAGAATAGATTCAAAATGGGTTAAAGACTTAAATATGAGACCCAACACCATAAAAATCTTAGAAGAAAACATACGTGGTAAAATCTCAGACATTGCTCATAGCAATATTTTATCTGATATATCTCCCCAGGCAAGGGAAACAAAAGAAAAAAATAAACAAATGGGACTGCATTGAACTAGAAAAATTTTGCACAGTAAAGAAGACCATCGATAAAATAAAAAGACAACCCATGGAATGGCAGAACATATTTGCCAATACATCTGATAAGGGTTAATATCCAAAATTTATAAGGAACTTACAAAACTCAACACCAGAAAAATAAACAATCCAATTAAAATATGGGCAAAGGACCTGAATAGACCCTTCTCCAAAGAGGACATACAGATGGCCAATAGACATGCTCAATGTCAATAATCATCAGAGAAATGAAAATTAAAACCACAGTAAGATATCAGCTCACATCTGTCAGAATGGCTATCACCAACAAGTCAGCAAACAATAAGTGTTGGTGCGAAGGTAGAGAAAAGGGAACCCTCTTGCACTCTTGGTGGGTATGTAGACTGTTGTAACCACTGTGGAAAGCAGTATGGGAGTACCTCAAAAAATTAAAAATGGATCTGCCTTTTGACCCAACAATCCCACTTCTGGGAATATATCCAAAGGAAACCAAAATACTAATTTGAAAGAACCTAAGCACCCCTATGTTCATTGCAGAGTTATTTACAATTGCCAAGATATACTGATGGACCAAGTGTAGATGAGTAGATAAAACAACTATGGGTTATTTACACAATGGAATACTATTTGGCCATAAAAAAGAAGTTCAGCTGTAAAAAAGAAGAAAGTTTTCCCTTTAGTGACAGCATGGATGGACCTAGAAAACATTATGTTAAGTGAAATAAGCCAGTCAGAGAAAACAAATACCATATGATCTCACTTATATATGGAATCTAATGAACAAACAAGCAAAATAGAGACATACTCATAGAGAGCAGGATGATAGATATCAGGGGGAGTAGAGTGTGGAGGCATAGAGCAAAAAGGAAAAAGGACTCATGGACATGGACAACAGTGTGGTGGTTGCAGTGGGGAGGAGGGTATAAGGGCATTAAAGGGTAATGGATAAAATATAATAAATTTTAAAAAGTCAAACATAAGACAAGAACACCCACTATCATTACTGCTATTTAACATTTTACTAGACCTAATAGATAATGATATTAGAAAAGGAAATTAAAAGTATAAAAAGGAGAAAGCCAACCTTTATTTTCAGATGATATTATTACATGGTTAGAAGTATAAGAGAATTAAATACTTATAAACAATAAGATAATTTATTAAGGTAAAATGGTACAAAACAAATACCCTGTAATTAGTCAATTATATCCAGCAAGTTGTGATGAGAGAAAAGACCCCACTTACAATAGCAATACAAAAATGAAACATCTGGGAATGAATGTAACAATAAATGTGCAAGACACACATGAAAAAAACTGTAAAACATTTCTGAAGGCCACAAAATAACATTTAAACACATGAAAGATCTACCTTTTTCTTGGCTAGGAAAACTTGACAATTTAAAGATGTTGATTCTATGTTAATTATCTAAATTTAATTATAATGTAAAAAGTAGTGTGGATTTCTATTATTGTTGTTTATTTACTCTGATGTTCATAAGGAAAAACAGGAAACTATAATGGAGGAGAACAATGAGAGAATTAGGCCCACATTTTATTAAAATGAAAAGCCTCGATAATTAAAACAGTGTGGTAGTGGTACTTGAACTCAGAGATCAACCAAGGAAACAGAATAAAATGTCTGGAAATAAACCCAACTATACACAGAAATTTAATACATGTTAAAAATGGCATCTCAAAACATTAGGTAAGAGACTACTGTCAAAAATAGACAAGTGGGACCACAGAAAACTTGAAAATCTGTTGTGCATCAAAATCCAGAGTAAAAAGCCAGCCCTAAGTTACTAGAGAAAATATTTGCAAGTCATATATCTGATAAGGGATTAATATCATAACATATACATCATAATATATCACACCATAATATGATATAATGTAATATATCATAATATATCATATCATAATATATACATAAGTTTTACAACAAAGACAAAAACAAAAATAACTCAATTAAAAAATAGCTCAATTGGTTGGGCATTGTCCTGCAACGGGATAATTTTCTTAATATACATGATGTTTCAAGAAATCTATAAAGAAAAAGGCCAGGAACTCAGCAGGATATGGGGAAAGTACATAAACATAGAGGCCACAACAAAGGAAATAGAATTGGTTCTCAAACATATGAAAAAAGTTGTTCCACCTCACTCAGAATCAGAGAAATGCAAGTCAGACTATCTTAAAACATCGTTTTTTCACTTATCAGATTGGCAAACACCCAGAAGTTCGATTACACACTCAGTTGGCAAGGCCATAGGGGAGCAAGCATTAGTCAACATTGTTAGTGGGAGTGTCAATGGGTCTAGCCCTTTGAAAGGTAATTTGGCTATGTCTATCAAAATTAGAAATTCAGAATCCAGGAATCCCACTGTGGAATGAATGCCATAAATATACTTGCACAAGTGTAAAATGTTATATGTGGAAGTTTGTGACATTGCTTAGTAGCATAATGTTGGAAAAAACTCAAATGTCTATCAATGGGGTTCTAATTAATTAAATTGTGGTGCCTTTATCCAAGGGAATAGACATAGTTCTACATATAGTATTTTTAAGAAACAAAGAAGGAAGAGTGAGAATTTACATTTGCAGGTATGTGAATAAAGTAACCTGGAGGTCTACAGAAAACACATTATTAGTGGTTTCCTGAGAGGAGTTGTATCTGGACCTATAGAAAACAGTGCTAGGAAGGGGACTGCACTATGCATGCCTCTATTTAAACTGTGTGAATGCATCACTTACTCAAAACATCCAGTTAGGTTACACACACACACACACACACACACACACACACACACACACACACGCTGCTATCATGAGCCTCAGACGGAAAGATCCAGTAGTTCCAAACAGGGGCTGGGAAATCTGTATTTTCAACAAGCTCCCCTTCCCACCTCTGAGAGGAGTGCTTCACAGATCACACACTCCGTCACCATGCCCTCTCCTGACCCAACAAACGTTGGGCTAGTTCTCATTGGGAGCACAAGCAAATGGGCAGGGCACAGAGATAAAAGGCAGAGTGTCTAGGAACCTTTGGAGACCCTAAAATCTGCACCCGAAAGGTTGCCTCCTTGTGTAGATGAGGTGGAAGGACAGCAGAAACTTCCTTTATCCCTTCGGTCTCATCTGCACAAGCGAACAGGACTACTGAAGGAAGTGTCATCTTTGACGAAGACATTTGACACGTCAATGAAATTTTAGATTTCAAAAATGTGCTCAGTTTTAGCAAAAGCAGTTGAAGGGATTACTCAGGTTTCTGTGGTCATAATGACCACCACATCTGAACCCTCGGGCCCAATCTTTCCTTCTGCTTTTGCCTGGCCATTTTAATCATTAAAATGTTTCTGCTAATTCACAGAGGAAAGATTGTTCTAACACCCCTTCCTGGAGATGAGAAAGGTGGTTGGGATCTGAAATGTATCTTAGAAAGATGTACCCAACAAGGCCACCCTGCCCTACAGTGATGCCTTTCAGGTGACAAAAGTATTTGTTATTATTCAGTGACTCCAGTAAAACTCTACAAATAAAGTGTGGAGTTACAAAGTAAAACAGCCTCATAACATACAAGAAAGGACTGAACCTGCCAAACTCAGAATATTTTCAGTTTAAAAACCAAATTCATCCTTACAATCTTTACATTGATTTTTCCCCCAAATGGGGGAGCAGGTAATAACAGAAAAAAAGTCAGTATTTCATGATCCACCACTACCTTGGACTTAAAAAAAATGAACTAAAGATATATAGTAAACTCTGAACATTTCATTTTCATTTCAAAAAATAATTTTTACAGTATCTCTATTTTGGACCTCTCGACATAATCTAATCCAGCAACACACTTTCTGATGTTTTCTGATGGCTTTCAAGAATGTGTCATGCCTTTGATATTTTATGTGCTACACTAAAATTAATAGCTTCATTGGGTTCCTTATGAGTCTCTTCCTTAAATTCCAAATACAATCCTCAGTTTCTATTTCTCAGCCTGACCAATGGCGAGCAGTTCTGTGACTCAAAGACAGAGAACGATGGATGTGGTGAATTAATCTTTTAAAACACTTAAACATTGTCTTGTCTGCTAACTGGTTATAGTTAGCAAGTAGGGAAGTCTATTGAATGGCTGGTTTTGTTTCTCATATCACTTCTCCATAATGTCTGTTTGGTAACTGAGTCACTATGACATAATGCCGCAAAGAAAGACTGTAGGACTGGGAGAGTGCGCTCATGTTCGTCTCTCAATGAGTCGCAATCTTGGGTCCGTTCCTAGATGTTGGTGGAAAGTCTTGATTAATGGCAGACTCGTTTAACCTAAAAACAGAACAAAAACCAGATTTATTCTTGGCATTCCTTTTCCTGGGGACTTCATCTGTAATGTAATAATTAATTTATAGTTTTGCAGTAAGGCAGCACCAGAGAAGCAATTTAATTCACAATAAGTAACGTAGGTGAAGAGTGTAATTGAAAGATACCCCTGCTTGGAAGGGTATATAAGGAAGATCTAGATGGAAATTGATTTCTTTCGTAACTAATGCATAATCACTACTAGTCGCCGCCTGGATTTCCCCCCAAGGTGTCTGGGTCGCTTAAATGAACAGAGGTCTTTAAGAAATGCTTCAACCCACAGCTGAACGGGCTTTAGAAAGTGTGGGTGGGACTTGCTTATTACCTTCTCCACGGGTGATTGCAATCCCCCGAAACAAAAGCCTTTCCAAATGTGATAAGGGCTTGGAGTGAGGGGAGATGGACCTTCCTCCGTCCCCTCTCAGTGTTATTTGTGGAAGTTAGCAGCATTCCTCCCGAGGACACACCCTCTCCCCCTCCCCAGCAGCCCCCTCTCTGACACCCCCGTGCACGCGGGGCCCCTGGGCGAGAGGCGGCACACTCGCAGCGGCTGCAGTCGGGCTGCCTCCACCGAGCCTGCTCCCCGCTGCCTCGCCGCCAAGACGTCTTCATCGCAGCCTGAGAGGGGCTGGGCTTTTTGGTCACTGGGCTGCCGGTTCCTATTCTCTGTTGTATTCTGCAAACTAGACTGAATTCAGAGCTCTACAGTTGCAAGCTGGGAATAGCTGAGATCCGAAAGACCCCCCCAGGCGAGCTTCTTTAGGGGCAGAGGGTGTTTCTGCTCAGCCGGTAAGTGAGAGCATTAAATGTGTGTAACGTTTCTGGGCAGTGGCATGCAGGTACTCCCGTAAAACGTACTGTCGTGGGGGTTTACTGGTAATGGGCGCAGAAGACCGTCTGCAGCCACAGTTTTCCTTAATCCGTCCTCTGAGCGCTCTTACAGGGCAGGGGGTGGTGGGTCCTGCTTCTTGTGACTTCTCTGTTGTTGGAGTTGGCGTTGGGGGAGGGGAGAGGCGTGAGTTTGAATTTCTCCCCGCACATCCCCCCACTTAAAAAAAAATGATACTTTGAAAGAAGCTTCATCTTTCAGGCGTTTGTATGCCTGGAGCCGTTTACACCGGCTTGGTTTGTACTACTACTGTCTTTGTAATCGGCTCCGTCCGGGCTGCAGTGGAAGGGAACTTGCAGGGAGCGGGCAGTCTCTGACAGCCTAGTTGTTGCTCAGTTGCTGAATGAACTTCAGCTGGAAACCCTTTAATGGCAGGTTTTGGTGATTTTTTTCCCAAGACAATTCTGGGCGTTTTCACACCTGTTGCTCTTCAGCGCTTGAAAATTGTGTGTGTGTGTTTGCTGGGTTTGACTTGACTGCAGTCCTTTGTCTAACAAATTCAATTGCTCATTTTCGTTCTCTTGTTCTGCTGAAGCCCTTTGGATGGGGTCCCTGTCTCCCTTAGTGTTCAGTTGGCTGCGGTTCTCAGAGAACAAGTGGCAGGCAGAATACAATAGGGAAGACTTGCATTCCTGATGACCCTCCTACCACGGAAAGAGTAGACTGAGAACTGACATTCTCCATTAGTTTTATGGAAAGCATGCTGTCATTGTTCTATAAAGATTCAGTTCTTGAAATTAGAAAATCCGAAGGTAACCAACAGGAATTTTAAAGAGAGATTTTCCCTAATTGCTTGCATAACAAGCAGAAAGACCCTGGCACCTGAACTCCACAAGGATGCAAAGTCACCTCTTACTGACAGCAGACAGACTATTAATGAAGGGAGAGGGGTTCCGTGGTGTGCAGCAGGGGTCAAGGGGGAGGACCACCTGAGAAGGGGACCACAGTTTGCTTTTCAACTTTCTGTCGCTGAAGAAAATCATCAGGATGCTGTAATGTACTTTAATATCCCTGTAGGTTTAATTGAATTCCTGTCCACATGTTGAAAAAGACTTTCAATAGCCCTTCTCGCACTTCCAAATGGAGAGCAGTGGAATGCTTGTTTATTTCTGTTGCTGATAAATCCATGGGAAATCTCTGCTGAACCCAGCAATTTAAAACAAGTCCCAGCTTATAATTCCCCACATAATGGCAAACAGGTTATTTCCAGTAACCCAAGAGTCTTGCATTTTTTCTGACCATTGCTTTAGAGGTTACATGAAGATATTATGAGCATGCATTTGATTGTTTCCCTCCCTCACCCCAAGTGAAATGGAAAGTTATCCTGGGGTGTCTGAGGAAAAAGACTATTGCCAGATATATTACCAGCCTGTAAAATAAAGTTTCTGAAAAGATTATAGCCACTAGACATTAGTGTCTCTAGCTACTATGTAGTTTTTCATTGTTTCTTTAGGGATGAGACTTACTTTGATCACCTCAGGGTTTTCACTTGCTTGTTGTGTGGTTATACCTTTTTTCTTTTTCTATAGAAAAATCTCTCTTCACTCAGGTAAAGTGACAGCCTGGAATTAGAGCATTGATCGTTCGCTGGGGCTAAAATGAGACAAATCCATAGGACTTTTCAGGGATATCCTTGTTGTCTCCAAGAAGATTCTGCAGACTCGCCTTTCAAACTTCTACTTTAGCTCTTATTGTAACCCGATGCTTAAGTACTCTTTAAGACAGAATTTTTAGTTGGACAGTTTTTTTCCCCTTGAGCTTTAATCATACCTTACCAATGCATGCTGAACTTTGTTTCTTTGAGAAGCCTAAAGTCACCCCCAATACATTTACCATCCCTTCAAAGTGTGTATACTTACTCTTTGAACAGCTCCTTTAAAAAATAAACAAAAGTTCCAATGGCACTTGCAAAATACAAGACTAGGTCCTCTGATGTGATGGCAGATGGCAGTCGCATGAGTTTTGTTTATGTCCAGAACAAGCTTGGTGCCTCTTAAATTAACCATGAATTGAATAATTGATTTCTCACACCCTCAGCTGCACTTAATCTCCAGCTATAAAGTTAAAGATAGGTTGCTTATTGAGGACTAGTTCACTTGGAAATCTAGTTCACTTTCGAAGTCTATCAAATGATGGTACAGCTGGGTCGAATCTCACCCTAACACACGTTATGAAATGCAGTGACATAAACTTTGAGCTCTTCTGGCTTTCCCATTTCGAAGACGGGCTTCAGTGACCTTCCCATTTGCTGGTCACCTTTAAAGATGGTAGGTCTGAGGGATACAATGGGTTTCTGTGAATGTAATTAAACGTGTCTCTGCCAGCTGCCTGTGGTATTCGTGAATGTTTTCATAAGAAAAGCTGTTCTTTGGCTTTATCTGCCCACTGTGGTTTGTGGCATGTTGTGCTATTCTGCAGCCACTGCAGTTTTTTCCTGAATGATTGAGCTATGATGTCATGTGCTATCTCAGTGCGGAACCCTTTCGGGGCTTCGCTGGGGTCTGTGTGCCTGTGCGGAGGGAGTAGAAGCTCCCTCTGAGCGCCCTTGGTAGCGACTCCCCGTCTACTCGAGCACATTCCATTGCCCGGAGACCAAAGCCCCCAAATGATTTGCGGTCAGTGATTTGAGGCTGGTTAGCAATGATTTAAAAGGAAGGTTATGGGCACATGAAGTGTAGGGTAAAGAAAATATATTTTACTACTTTATTGAGACCACATGGCTCCAACTTGAACTTTTTTAAAAAAAACATGGAAATTGTTGGCTGAACTGGCTCACAGTGTCCCCCCCCCCTTTTATTTCTCTTTTATTGCTTAGATAGAACAGCTATATTCTCTATTTATGGTAGGCTTGACCTCACCATTATTTCTGAAATTTGAAACAGTTTTTAGACTTTAAGAAAACAGTAAGGTAGGTTTTCTCTGTTGTGCTCTTCAAGGGCCAAAGACCATTGTCAGAGAATAGACGCAAATCTCTCCAATAACTGAAGGAAGGCTATTCCTCCACATCAGACTCAGGGGGCATTGCTTATGGAAGAGGGACGCTATTGTACCAGAGGGCCAAGAACGTCAGACGTGCATACACAGCACAGCAGAGTATGCACGTCTCTTGATGAATAGAGATGATTGTGGTCGTCCTCCTGAGGACCATTATACCGTGATTAATGTTGAGACCAGATGAAACATGGTTGATCTTCTCCATTGTGTTAATACTGAGGGTGGGGCTCAGAGCCCAGTGGCCTCTTCCATTCATGGTCCCTTGGCCCACACTTCATCTGTGAGACTAAGCTGCCATCTCCTGCCTCTCCTGTGCGGACTACCGCAAATTGGCACAGTGAACCACCTATTACCGCTGAACATATTCCCAAATCTCTGTCCAGCAGGGACTTCAGCTATCTATTATCACTTTACTTGGGGGCTCACTCTCATTCTATTTCAATCTTCATGGTACATGCTGTAGCTTAATAATTCATTACAAGCTGTCAAGCAGCCACCTCCAATGCCCAGTTTGGTGTTGTGAAACTGGTCAAAGAACGGGGAAGCCTAGCTCCTAAACGTTCCCAGTCCCTCAGAAGCTATCAAGCGGAGGTCTGAGGGCCATAACCATGATGTAATGGAACGCTGCTTGAGAGATCCCCAGCAAGTCCTCAGAGTTGCTGGTCTCTAATCCATCTGAGCCAGTCTGGAGTCCCACAGTGTGAGTCTATGTATATCCAGAGGTTTAAAGGAAAGCATGTGGAGATCAAATTAGTGTGGTGGCTTATGAGAAAAATCTTATAACTATAGAATTGGAAAAATGTCAAGAAGGCAGCATTGTAGGGTGGAAATTGAAATTACACTGGAATCGAGGATCCTGGTTTTGCCACAGGGTGACTTTGAACAAGCTAGTTACTGGTGCAACATGTTGATGAAGTATGACATTTTGCCTTGTCTTTTATAAATATAATGTCACATTATCCTTAGAACTATACTAGGAAGCCGGTAGAGTATGTAGTTTTATTTCCATTTTACAAGTGTGGAAACTGAAGTTCTAGAGGTTAATGACTTCCTCAAGGTCACACAGCATGTGACTGATTGAGTTTGGCCTCAGATCCAGAATTTCTAACTTCAAATCCCGTGTTCTTTCCACTGTGGCAAGGAGCCTCCACAGTTCTTACCCTCTATGGACTTCACTCTCCTTATTTGCAAAAATGAGACATTTTGGCCCAGAATATAACAGTCCACTCCCATTTAAAAGTCTATGTCTGATGAATCACTGGCTGGAAGGGGCTTTAAGAAATTACTTAGTCATATTCTTTGCTTCTAGTGGGACTCTAAACTATTTTGAAAGGAAAATGTCAGCTATTTAAAAGTTTTTAATAATCTTAGAGCAGGAGAGGGCCCCAGAGTGTGTCTGACTGCATTCTGGGGTGAGAGAGAAAAGAGGAGCTCCAACGTCAGTGCTTGGCTGGGGGTGGGGAGACCCCTTCTCTGGGCTCAGGAGCAGCAAGTCTTGCCTCACGAGGAGTGAGTGTCTGGTCCTGGGATCGATAGCCAAAGTAGGAGAGGAGAGTCATGGGCATGCTTTGCTGGTTGGAAAGGAATTCTGTGAGGAGAGACCAAAGGCACGATTACTTGGCTTTGAAGAAGGAAGAGCTAAGTGACTCAGTAACGATCTTAAGGTTTATTAAGGGCTCCTGGAGAGAGTGCCAACTACAGATCAGTGGTAATGGTTCTATTTAAAGACACAAACAGAAGATTCTTCTTCATTCAGTAAGTGCAACAAACAGAAAGCTGTGCTAATCTAGTTCTGACCTTGCTTGTTTGGGCAGGCTTGGCAGCAGATGAAGGCTGGGAGGAGAGGCTTAGGGCCTAGCAAACCTTTCAAGGTCAAGGGACTGTCCAGCAGTCAGACCAAAGTACAAGTTCAGTCTCCCATTGGTCAGATAACTTGGTTATAATTTTAAAATGGTAACCCATCTCCCATGTTCTTCCTGTTTCTCTCCCATGAAATAGATGTTAGGGAAAAACCAATGACTAAAGCCAGAAGACTTAAGTTACCATCACCACTTACTGACTGACCTTGAACAAGACATTTTCCCTTATAAGCCTCAGTTTCTCATCTTAGAAATGGGGCAGTAATAATACCTACTTCAATGTTAAGTATTCCTGAGAATCAGACGGAGGAACATAGGCGACCATGTCAGGAAAAACTTAATTTGGATCATTGGGTAGTAGCAGTCGAAGTGCCGTTTCAGGCCCTTTTCTATAAGCCATGAGGTCACAGAAGTTTCTTTCCGTTCTGCCTTTATCCCATTCCCAGAATTACAGCAGTATTTACATTTACTATTATCAGGCACATACTCATGTTTCATCCTCATAAAAATATTATGAGGTAGTTCTGTTATCCCCACTTGACTATCTGGAAGTTATGTCTAACCAGGACAAGCATCCTGCCCGGGATTGTCCGGGTAGTACATAACAGAGGCAAAATGGGAACCAAGCCTGGCTTGCTCCACAGCTTGGGTACTTCCCGATTTTTAGGTCTGTGAAAAATCGAGGATTCTCCCGTCTGAATACAGACCCATCCTCTTGGTTTGGGGTTGCAGCTAATCTCCTCATTTTCCCCTTCCACTCTGGGCATACCCCTTCTTAGGAATATCCTGAATTCTCTTCCCTAACTCTCTCTCAAAACCAGATAATTCCCCACAAGAGTGGTAGCTCTCCACAGTGTGCCCCCACCGACCCATGGCGTCAGCTCATCAAGCCCAGATCAAATGCCACCCCCACCCCCGGCATGTTTACTACTGTAGCTTTATTGGAAGGAAAACTTTAACATGTTAAATACAGCCACCGTATTACTCTTAAACATTACAGACTGTGACTTTTTAGAGCTGAGAAAGACCTTGGAGATCATCTGGTCTGTTACCTTGATTTAAAGATGCAGAAACTAAGGATCAGAGGAGTTCATTACCTGCCCCAGATCACAGCTCTGGGCCTAAACTGGGGCTCATTCCAAATCTAGTCAGTACTGGTTTTCCTTCCAACTTTCAAAATGGTTTAAATCAGCATTCTGTCACATCCACATCCCTCCATCTAGTGTGACCCCTAAGTCAGTGTTTGGAAAGGAGGTTTTCTCTTGCCACACAAGCCTGTTTAGGCTCTTAACATTCTTCACACACATAAAAAATATTTTTCTTTCCTGAACGTACATCCCTTTTACTGAACATAACCCTATTTGCTCCTCAACAGAATACAAACAAACATTGGTCAGTCTCAACTCGAATTCATGGACTAGAAGAGTTAAGTCTCCCCTTAGCTCACACTCTCTCTAGGTTAAATAATACCAGGGTTTGGGTTTTTTTTTCTTTTCTTTTCCTCATAGTTCTTATTCTCCAACAATTTCATCATTTTTATTTTTGTCATTGAACTATGTCCAAGTACTCCGTGGCTCTCAAACTGTGAAGTCCAGAACTAGACAGGGAAGTCTCATAAAGGTATGATAAAGTGATGATTACCTCACATTTCTCCAAACCGTGCTTCAGTTAGTGCAGCCAACTTTCACGCTCATGTTTTAAGTGACTGCTGGACCTCCTTGGATTGTTTTCAGCTTATTATCTTCATTTGGCTGGACGTGGCTTAGCCCATTTGTGATAATAATCATTTCCTCCATGTATCATCCCATTTCCTATTGAGCTGTTTTTTGTTCCTGACTACTTCTCCAATTTATCGGCTCACTTGGGACTCTAATCCTATTCTTCCTCTTCTTAATTCTTAACCCCAGCTACTGTCCCAAGTAGCTTAGCACATTGAAAGTCTCCGCAATTCACCCGTGGAGGAACAGACCCCTGAGACTTCTGGCCCCTCGAAGCACTTCTGCCTCATGTCTCTGGGATTTGACAAGCTAGCAATCCAACTCCCAATGCTGGCGCCCAGACGATCATCAGATAGTTATAAGTGCTGGATAAAGTAAGACCATGGAGAGCCTTCCAGGAGACACGTAGCTAAGGGTTACAGCGCTGGTCAGTTCTGAGATAATTAATCAAGCCCAGATCTGTCGTAGGTACAATGGTGAGAGTCTCCAAGATTTCACTTTGCCTCAGAAACGTGGTGATCTCAAACACTTACATTAACTTAACCAACCTTTATGAAAAAAAAAAAAATACATTATCCCCATTTTACAGATGAAGAAACTAAGGTTCAATTAGGTCAAGTGATTCCAAAGATCACACTACCAAGAATAGAACTCAGGTTTTCTTGTCTTTAAATTTCTTGTACTTCACCATATTTCAAAAGTTTTAAAATCTTAGAATTTTTTCAAATCCCATAGTGGTGTGTGGGGTGCTCGTCAAACGTACAGATTCCAAAGCCCTGGTTCCACATTGTATTGATTCATGAAACCTGAGTGAAGCCCCGAAACCTGCGTTTTAATAAGCACCTCAGAGGGTTCTCAGGTGTCAGCAGATCATACCTTGAAGAAACCCTCTCTTAAACTATCCTTTCTAGAACAGACTCTTCCAATGCAGCAGATCTGCCTTTGCCCTATGACAAAGTTGGCACATAGAAACCAGCCACAAAAACCTACCTACTCCAGATAGTAGTTCAAGAAGGCTCCCTGTGTACCCTGGGCCCGTGGCTGTGGGTCTCAGAACCTGGTTTAGTCCTGCTGTGGGCCCTATCATTTTCCCAACCTGTTTGATTCCCCTCTTTTGAGTACTCCACCTTAGCACCCCTCTCAGCTCTTGGCTAAGCTCTGGCCTCTGATTTTGTCACTCTCTATAGCTCCAGACGCAAAGCCTGTCTCCCTGAGGCCATCCCATATGTGATCATATAATGGACCTGAACCATGAATTGAGAGGGAATCTGATGACTCTCCAGAAGGTCTTTGTCTGGGAAACCTTCTAATCGCACACATGTCAGTTGGGTATGGCTTATAAACTTCTCTGAGGGAAAGTTCCACAACCCACTCCCTCAAGGAGAAACACTGTGGGCTACTCAACAAGCCTCACAATTGAAATTTGAAAGCTGTCTGCTCCAGGAGACCGAGAGATGACTAGAGAGCACTCAGTGCAGTCAACATTAATTGGGCACCCACAACACACAGGCCCCGTGCTGGCTCCTTTCCATGAGCTGTGTGTATTACCCTCTCACTGATGAAAAGCTCCTCCAGGCTGACTACACGTAGTGCCCGCTTCCCAGTCCCAGGGCACTTAGAGATCGTGTGCTCACGGAATTAAAAATACTGGGCCCTACCACGTATACGTCACTTAAGTCTTTCAGGCTCATCAAATATGTGAGAGGTCTCTGGCTAGAGGTCTCTGGTTCCTTTTGCATGTTGTCTTGAGAAGGAAGTGAAGTATGAAGAAAATAGTTTCTGGGGTCAAAGTAGACTAATTGAGTGGTCGAAAATTTACATGGATCCCAGTTGGACTCCCAGCCTTGGTAGACCTCTTCCCCTTGCTGCCTCTTTTATATTCTTTTTTTCAAGTGCAGGAATCTTCTAGACAATAGCCTAGCCTCTTCTGCACCTCTTAAGAAACATGTCAAGATTGTGATGGTGGAACAGGAAACAATACCATACTTTGATAGCAAGTAACACAGAGGGAAGAAACCCTGTGTCCCCCCTACCTGGGCCCCTGCTACCTCGTGACACCCTAAGAGAAATTTCCTGCCGTAAGCCTCCTGAGTGATTGTCATATGTGTACCTTGCCTTATCTTTAGCAGATGTGAGAGCTCTTTGAGAAGACAGCAGGGTATTTGGGGCTAAAGGGAAAGGGATGTTTGGAGCACTGTTCATGTGAGCCTTAAACTTTTGTCCATACAAGAAAGCTTAGGTTTTGCTGAAATAAGCACTTACCTTTTATGCTATAACTTGGCAAGTTATGGAATAATACTAATGTTAAATGACTTGTTAAAGGGTCTCAGAGCATTATGTCAAAATTCTACACCCAATCCTTAATTAGGTCAAGTGAAACTAAAAAGGAAAAGCAGTCTGGTTTGCTAACCACAGTGGAAGTATTGCTTTCGGGTGGAATGCAGATCCAGATTGTGTTGTCTGGCTTGAGCATAATACACAGGAAACAATCTGGGGCTTTTCTTTCTTTCTTTGGGTTTTGGTATTGAAGCTGCAAGGAACTTGCAGTGCAGAAGCTGGCATTTGTAGTGTTAACAGTTATCACAGCTAGCTAGCCAAACCATTCCTGTGTAACGTCTTGCTGCTGTTTATCATAACAAGAGTGCACAATATGCTGTGTATGACTTCCAATACACATGTGCTAGTTATTACTACCAATATGAATATCTGCTGAGCCATTAATCAAGGCACCCAACACACCCTGCCAGTACACTTTGAAACTCTATCTGCTGAAGAAGCAAAATTCTCCCCCACAAATGAGCACTTTTACGAAAGCAGACTGGTTAAGAGTGTCTGAAGCCACAAAGTGTCACACAAGTGAACTCCTTTTATAGATCGTGGGTGATCTCACAAAAACTGAGTTTCTCTCCCATGAAGATCTTCCCTTTAGTAATAATAGATAGGCTTTACTGAGCTCAGATTGGGAGCCGCTCTGTATTCATTTTTCTCCTTCAACCTAATGATGCCATAACACAGGTACCGTTTTAATCCGCACTTTCCAAATTAGGAAACTGAAGCTCAGGGAGGCTAAGCAACTCAGCCAAGTTCATGGAGGGAATGACAGAGCCAGGGTCCTAACCTCAATGTGTCTGATGCCAGAGCCCATGCTTTCTGGAAGCCATTCTTCTTTCAAAACCATTTGGCTCATTCAGAGAGGGAAATGATTAAGTAATTACTACCATTTGTTTCAAATGACAGGAGCTCTTTGATGTTAATGTCTTTTAAACTTTTGTCTCCCATTGACTTTGTCTCTGTGGTTTAGATAGGCTATATCACTGAATTCTCTCCCAATAAAATAATACAGATTTGGGTATCCCTGTTTTCCCAATGAGTAACCTCCTGTTCTCTCCCATAACCTAGCATTGTCCCCGTGGCCATAGGTGTTTATCTTCTCTTTGACTATGATGTGTGGACATCATAGGTAGTTGTAGGAAAGAGGACACAGCAGTGGAAGTCCAAAAGTGTGCTTCCCATCCTGGACACCATTGCTCATGACAAGCCTCATCTTTTCTAAATCTCTGTTTCTTTTTCACATATATAACATTTCCTTTAACCACATTGGGAGCATCTCTGAAATTTCAGGAAAATGGCATATGCACTAGAAACAGACAGAGTTCTTTTAGAATTCTGGCCCTTAGGCTAAGTATCAGTATTCAAATCACTTAGCATCTCTGACCCTCAGTATCCTGAGCTGTCACATGGAAGCGATGTGAGCTACTCTAAATGCTGCTCTAAAGATTAAATGAGACGAAACCTATGGTGTGTGTAGCACAGCACCTAATGTGTGTGGTAGCAGTGTCCTTTAAGTGTTAACTGAGTCTCTCTTCCCAACACATCACATCTTAATATTACCATGTTTTGTCATGTGTAATGAGCACCCACATTTTTGTGCACATTATACACAGTATTAGTACACCCGTTATTACGCCCATGGTATGGAATCACTATACTCGTGTATAACGTACATCCTTATTTTCCCCTCATGTTCCACCCACTCCTCAAACATTCTTCTCTCCAGAACAAATGTAGGCAATAGTGCACATTATACTCGGCAAAATACAGTAGTAAGTTGTGCCTACTCTCCAGACCAAAGGAACTTGTGTATTGAGGTGTGCCTTTCGCAGTGCTGCTTGTAGGCAGCAGTACTGAGTGGTGTTTGCAAGTTTGGTCCCTTGAAGCAGACTGATGGCATTCAAATCCCTGCTCCACCATTCCCTGTGTGATCTTAACCTCCCTGGGCCTCAGTTTCCTCTTCTTTATAATGGATCTAAAAGTAGTCTTGTCTCATGGAGTTTTGGGGAGAGCTGAATTAGTTAAGATATGATAAGTGCTTAGAAAATACCTGGCACAGAGCAAACACACATTAAATGTTAGCTGTTGTTATTGTTGTTATTATTATTATTATTATTATTATTATTATTACCACGTGTTGTCATTGTGGCCTCGTGCAAGCTTTCTGAAGTCATTGGTTATGCTTAGCTGTGCAGAGTGAGACCCCAAAACAGATTTTCTCGGTGCAGATGGGGCTGCTCACAGGGGGCTCGTGAGAGACTGAGTGCCGACCTTGGCCCCATTAGCACTGTGCTCTAACCAGCCCAGGCACGGGGCTGTAATGAGGATTATTGAAGTAACATATGGAAAACTCTTATACTTAGCTCTGGGGAGAGGAAAAAGGCACTAAATAAATACAAGGAATTATTAAAAACTAGGCGACGACCTCACAGGGTTGCTGAGCCTTGTGTGCTGTTTGCTGTTCTAAGAAGAAACTGAGGCAGGAAGCCAACTCCATCACCAGGTGGCAAAGTGGTCTCCTGGCTGCTGTTCAAAGGATGGCAACACGTAGCTTCACCTAAGCAGGTCCCAGGCCGTCCGCCACCTCTTCCTGAGTGCAGGCGGCTCCCCTTTCCCACACAGACTTCGGAAGAAGGGGAAGGGCCAGGGTCCCCTGCCAGATGCTACGCCTGCCCCTCCTCCTCCAGTCTCACATTGCCAAGGGGCTCCCTTCACGAGAGCTGGGAGGTGGTCCTGTAAGTTAGAACCCACCCAGCAGAATACTGAGGGTGAATCCCCTTTGGTCCTGGACTTAGTGGCCACCAGCCATCTGCTTCCACAGCAGGACTCCAGTCCTGCTCCCAGCCAAGCCCAGGGCTTTGCTGCCAAGCTTTGACAAGTGTGTGGAGAGCCCAGGGCTGTGTAATTGCGGAGATAGCAGTCCATCAGTCCCTATTTACAACTGTACCACCCACCCCTGAAACATTCTTCTCTCCAGAACAATCCTAACACCAAAATGAAATATACTTAAAGTGGTCTCCAGGTATCACTTGTGAAATGGTGTATATGAGGCTTCCAAGAATGAATCAAGATCTGGCCCACCGCCACCACATAGCTTAAGGCCTCTGGCTTCCCCTTGATATCAGTGGCATAAGATTAATTCCATGGCTCCAAACAATGATTATAGAAACAGTCTATTTCTCTTTGCCACAGAATAAGTAGTATCTTAGCTGTGATGTCTCCTATTATATTGTCTCAGATGGTAAAGATAATAGCTATGTAAGTCTCATCATTCAGGAACACTTTATGAGATGGAACCTTTATTTATACTTTTCTGGGTGGGGTAGGGGAGAGAAACAGGGGAAAAATAGGGACAACTGTAATAGAGCAACAATAAAATAAATAAGTAAATAGGTAATTTGGTTTATAAAAAGAATACAGATAATTTCTCCATGTATTTGTATAAATATGAGGAACTCAGTCCTCAAAACTAAAAAATTTAAAGTATTTATGTTAACAGAACATGAAATGATACTTATGCCTAAACTATTAGGAAAACATAGTCCACCCTCTCAATTTGCATAGCAAAAAATAGTTTGGGAAAGAAGCAGCCAAATTCCACCATTCAAAAGAAAAAATCGTTTTACTTCTTTCTTGCTTGCCTTCCTTTCTTCAACCAGCTTCAAAAGTGCTATACTAATCCTCAAACGTGAAAAGAGTTGAAGATTTCAGTAGCCCTTTAAACCTACAAGTCCTGAAAAAAGGTAAAAATTAGCATTAAATTACTTGTGCGGACATTTAAATTTTCAGGAGGGTCTGGTTCACTTAGGTTGGGTCTCCACGGAGGCTTGGCTGACCATGAGGACTGCAGCACAAACTGGGTTCTCTGGCTCAGTCATTGCAATGGAATATATTTTCCTTATTCATGCTTTTTTCCCTCTTCAGAGTTCAGGATTAGTCACTGAAATGTTTACAGAGAAAAAAGATGTTTCTAAAGCTGCTAGGAAGACAAACCATAAGACTAGATCCCAGTGGGAATCAGCCCGTGTGTGGGATGACCTCTTAGGAAGCGTGCACAGGAGGAGCTGGGGAAAGAAGCCCAGGCAGGCAGTCCGAGCCCCTCCAAGGAGCCACTGTACCCCAGCACACCCTCCAGGTAAAGAATGCCCATGGATTTAACGCTTACTTTTAAGAAAGAAATGCCTCACTTTCTTTCTTTATCCAAATTGCATACTTAGAACAAAGCTATATCATTTCTCCTTTTTATTTTCCTTCCCAAGATTATTCTCTTGGGGTCATTGACAGCTCCTGAAGGTGATGTGACATGAACACTCTCCTGGCTTTTGGTTATAAGAGCAAATGTGCCCCAGGGAGTACCACAGGCAGTTCTTACCCAACAGCCCTGAAAGCTACTTTCCTCCTGCTTTCTGTAGGCACCAGAGTCCCCCTAACGTTTCAGGCGAAGAAGAAAGCCGAACAGTTTGCAATGGCTACCAGAGAAATACTCGTAGCATAATAGTAGCCTCAGTTTTGAAATCTGTACATATGTATTAGCAACAGCTGTTTTATAGCTTCAGAGAGAAGAATTAGAACTCTATGACATAGTGGAGGGAGAAAGGGGGCCATTTCACTGTGGAGATAGACTCAAATTCTGTATTAAGTCATAAGTGAAAAATTTTTTGGTCCTCATGGGTATAAATTAACATGAGAAAATGCTCTCAGGAAAGAAAGTGTAAATTCTATGTGCCTAGAAGCTGAGAGATTTGCTAGTTAGTCCTAATCCAAGTAGGGAAAGGAGCCTCTTTGAAGGTAGGTGATGTGATGCTCCTTCTTGGAGAATCTCTAGGCATGAATACTTTGCATTAAGCACTCGCTTTCAGGCTCTTTTTATTTGCTAATTTATTTATTCTTATACAATCTTGGTCAAACAAACAAACAAACAAACAGCCACACTGTTCTCTCACAGCATGACTGACTGCACTCTCTTCCACGACTCTCCTACCTGTGGAGCTCCGGTCACTCTTACTGTGTTTCATTTTCTTTATGGAGTCGCTCTATCCAAAATGCCTTTACTTACATGGTGGTTTAAGTGCTTCTTATCTCTCTCCCCTCTCCCCCACTGGAGTAAAAGCTCCCTGTGCATAGGCACATTGTTGTCTTTCTCCTACCTAGCTAGGTCTTCATTTTGTTTCTTAATTAGCTTCTCTCTTCTCCCAGAAAGATTTTCAAGATCCAACCCAAAGGATGTTTATGTTACTGAAGAAACTCAGTTCTTCTTGCCATCGCAGTAAAGAATTGCAGATCAGCAAGCCTATCATTGTGCAAGCAAAATTTATTAGTGCTAATTCTCATGGAAGGGAATGGGCTTAACTAAGGTGGGGGTGAAAGGCAAGAGTGTGGGGGACCAGAGGCATCAGGTCCTCTGTTCTGAGAACTTATATAGTTGGCAGGATGGGGGTGAAGGAGTTACACATTGGTTGGTGGGTAAAAGTGGTGCCAACCTCCCCCCAGGGGGAGACGTGACTACCCAAACATAGGTACATGTGGGAGTTATTTCCTTGATCGTGGAAATGCTACATAGAATTTCAGGACTTCCTCGCACCTTCTAGGCCTCGAATGTTCAGGACAACCTGGCAATCCTAGTAAGATTGTTCCAGAAGCTTACATAAACCCAGTCTCAAGGACACTCCCCTCCTCCTGTACTATCATAGTTTTACTTGTGTTATTCGGAATGCCTAGCAATCTTATCAGACCAGGCTCAGGACTGCTGGGCCAATGAGTGAGACATGTCTTCCTTTGCTTCTAGCCTCCTGTATTAAGTTCTTTGTTGGAATGTACCGGTGAGGGCTCTGCCTTTATTTCCCCTCCAGCCTCTCATTCCTAGCTGCTACCTAACACTTGGAGGATGGAGCTCAGTTTCCTTTGAACTCTGCAAGAATCATTTCATGTCTAAAAGCCATTCTGATCTTGGGACATAGACTTAGCAGAGCCAAGAATCTTCCTATAAGCTATTGCTTGGTCGTTAAGGAAACACAACAGAATACAACCCTAACATGTCACATTCCATAGATCCTCTTTTATGATACACTGTGATGTATTTCGCCCACTACCCGAAGCAAGATGAGATAATCCCTGGCCGCTGTGAAATTTTTTAAGCACCTCTTTGCATCAATACATCTAGTTTTAGGACTCAGTACTTAAGTGTATAAAACAGCATGCCAATGTTTTTCCTTAATCAAGTCCATTCCATTCTTATTGCAACCATGATTTTAGAAAGTATACAGTGGCCCTCCTAGCAGTGGGATATTGAATAGGTAAATAAAAGAATAAGGCAAATACAACAAACTCATTAATTTATAACCCAAGTCTGGTGGAAGGGCTCTCAAATAGAAGGAAGAATAGAGGACTGGTATTTGGTTGCATACATCCAAAGTCAGAAACTTTTCTGAATTGTTCTATGTGCCCCTACAGTAGACTTTCCCCTTGGCTCTTGTAAGAAATTATAATAGCTAGCTAACCTACATCCAGCCCCAGCCCAAGGTCAGACATGCATCACCTTGTCTAATCCTCCTAATAACCTGAGGGTAGTAGAAATAAAACATGTTGCAAAACCAAGGTAGTTTATGAATAATGAAATAATCAAGTCTCCTTTAATAAAACATAATTGCCCTAAAATAAATAAATATATTGGCATTTCTTTTCAATTTTTAAAATTCTGCGTAGAATGGGTAGAATGCTAATATTTTTATGTTTTTCTTTAGGTTTCCTTTTTGTATATTTTAATGAGTTTAGTGTGTATGAAGTAATATTTGCTTGTGGTAAAATACAACCATACAGAAAGCTTCAAAATGAAAAGTGAAAGTTCTCTATCTTCCCTCAAGACCAGACCCTCCTCTCCACATAACTTCAAAGTGACGAGTTTCTTGTATAACCCTCCAGAAGTCTACTGTTCCATTCTTTACTGTTGAGGTTTTACTAGATAATATATTTCTGACAGTTTTATGTCACACTATTTTTAAAGGCTGTGTAGTATTTCCATAGTTACTGGGTACCATAATTAAATTGCTGTTTGCTCTTTGATGGACCTTTTGGGCAAGATGAGTGTTTTCCTGTTCCTTTTTTAAAAAGCGCTAACATGAACATCCTTGTACACATGTTTCATATGTCTCAGTGCCCTTGTGGGAACATATCAAAGTGGAGCTCCTAGAGGGGAAACTGCTGGGTCCAACGCAGGCCTATCTAAATGTTAGTGTTGCCCAGTCCTCTCCTTAGAAGGTTACACTGATTCACACTCCCATCTTAGTTACAACAAATGTCAACATATGGCAGAGTATTGGCTTGTATCTTTAAGTTCATTCTGCTTTTAAATGTGCGTATAGCTCCCAACTGGAAAAGTCTGGCATCCATCCTCTGCCACCACCCCCAGGAAGAAGCCTACACACCTCACACGTCTCCGGTGTGTGTGCAATAACTGTGCGAAGGGCAGCAGTGCCCTCTGCTTCTTTCCTTCTTCATCTTCCGTGTAACGTGTGTACAGTCTAAGGATATTCTTTCCTAAAAGTGTAAATGGATCTAATCAAATGGTTTTGAAAAGATGAAGTAACGCACCCAAATATGGCAAAATCAGATCCTGTGCCCCTTGGGTGAGGGAATGCCTTTCAAGGTCATGATTTAACTTAGATAATTGCAATTTAAAGATTAATGTGAGAAGGCAAAGAGCACAGGAGTGAAGCCAATTTTTCCTGAAGTTAGGAATAAATCTATAAATTCTGGTCATTGGAATTGCTGAAAATTTGTGTGGGATCAATAAATCACTTCTAAAATAGTGGTAGAAGACTGTTCCTCTCCTTAGTGTATTAGTTACAATTACATTATTAGGCTCCAGAGTGTTGGGCAAACTCACTCTTTTAGCTTTTAACATTGCAGTAAATAACCTGGCAACAGATTTGACATTTTCTTTGTAATTGTCTAAGGTTAACTCTTTAGCCACTGGCCGGAAAATCTTTCTAATCTTACCAGAATTTTAGAGCTACTAAATACTTTAATTTTTAGTCTCTTCGAAATCATAATGATGCTTTACAGGAGGAAGGGGTAGGGGAAGAGGGAGCAATTTGTACCCTCCCAGTAACACGAGGACAAATTCAAAAAATGCGAGGTCACGATTGTGACTATCTGCATATTATGTATATTGATCAAAAACACCCATTTTGCACTGTATACCGGAGAGTTACTTTTGAACAGAAGTGAATAGCAAAAAATAGTGATACTGTACAAGTAGCTAAGGGGCTGCTTTTCCATTGGTTGGTTTTATTTTTGCCCACCATCCTGGCATCTGACGGGGCGGAAGCCGGTGGAACGCTTCGCGCAGAGGCTGGGAGGCTGGAGCCTGCTGCAGCGGCCGGGGTGTGGGGGCTGATGTGCCGAGGGAGCCGCTGTGGCCTGTGAAGACTCACGCACAGTGTGGCCATGCCGGCGGGGGGGGGGGGGGTCCCTTCTGTAGAGCAAAAGGCTTTTCTGTCCCTACAGATACGTTTATGGGCATCCCAATCCCAGGCAGAAATCATGATTTTCTTTTATTCCATAGGTGGTATGTAATTCTTCTCCAAGAAAAAAAATATTGAAAAATAAGAAGAGAAATCAAAAATTGGGGAGAGGGTTGGGAATCCAGGAAACTATCAAAATACACATATAAAATAAGCTTTGTAAAAATTATTCTTTGGTTTAATGATAGAAAAATTTAAAAGCTCTCGGATGTGCTTTTGGAAAATTGAATGACACCTCACTGAATTTGAAGCCAAGAACGTGATTTCCTAACGCAAGCATTTTCAAAGTCGGAGAGGCTCTACATTAATGAAATAAGACTGAAGCATGAACGTCAGCAAAGAGAAACTGGGAACTTCAGTACAAAACAAGTTAATAATAAATAATAATGAACTTAGAGAGCCTTTCTTTAACAGGAAATACTCTGATGGCTTGGGTCACATCGACCCAAGTTTTTATCTAAAGTATGAAATATTTTTTAAAGTATATTTTGTAATGCAAACTGGTTGCAAACATGGAAACAGTAGAGCATTTGTGTGCTGAATATGTTTTGTTTAACAGCTAATGAATCCCTAATTTATACTATCCTAATTTAAAAGCCCCGGGAAATCTCGAGAGTTGTCTTGATAATCAAGACTAATCCAGTGAATTAGGCTAATCTAGTGAATGAATCGTAGTTAAGAGGATTCGGCCATTCCTCAGTATCCAGCGCACCAGGCAGTATGTGTTTCGTCCCACTTTCATGCATCAGCTGTCAATTGTTCTGAAAGAAAGATTATAGCACCAGTCATTATAGTCTCTTCACTAACCATCTGTCCTTGAATTCTCTCTGCAAGATCTTTGGTAGTTTTTCTCCCATCTTCCATGTATCTAGGGATAAGGAACTCACTACCTCATTATTCTAGACTATTCTATCTTTGGGCATATGGAATTATTTTAGCCATAAGCAACCTCAGGGGAGATTCTTCAGAACTGACCTAACATATTACCCAGACAAATATTTTTAAGCCTAGGTTATAACCTGGGAAAACTGTGGACCAATGGAACATTAAATTTGGAGGGAGACATGACAATCCTTGACCCTCCGCCCCCAAATTGAGAGACACATGAGTAGGAGAAAGCATTTTAAAGGTGGAGCATATATTACTCCACCTTTTTCTAGCACAGGGTGATTTTTTTTATTTCCCCAACATCTATAAATTGCCACAATAAACAGATAGTCATGAAAGGCTTTCTCACAAACTGGAAAAGATAAAAAGAGCTGTTGACATTCTTTTGTGTCCCTAAGTCTTAGGAGCTGCAAAGAGGCATGGCTGAGGTTCTAGAAGCCCTGATACACACACACACACACACACACACACACACACACACACACGGCTCAGAATTAGAATCCTGCTCCACAAGACAGATTTCAACTAGATTGTCCTTATCCTGCACAGAAAACACCTGTAACCATTATCCTCAGTGACATTTTTAAATACAAACAAACACACAATTTTTACCCTCATTGAGAGCAT
>PVKM010005906.1:0-46113 GCA_004027735.1 Carollia perspicillata | reverse complement strand
GCCAAGTGTTGGAAGCAACCTAGGTGCCCATCAGTAAATGAATGCATCAAAAAACAATGCTACATTTACACAATGGAATTCTATGTGGCAGAAAGAAAGAAGGAGCTCCTACACTATGCAACAGCATGGATGGAACTGGAAAGCATTATGCTAAGTGAAATAAGCCAGTCAGTGAAAGACAAATACCATATGATCTCACCTTTAACAGGAACCTAAGCAACAAAACAAACAAGCATGTAAAATGTAACCAAAGATATTGAAATAGAAAACGGGATGACAGTAACCAGAGGGGAGAGGGGATGGAATTTCAGGGGAAAAACAGAAGGGATTATGGAACAAGTATAAAGGACACATGGACAAAAACTAACGGGGGTGGAAATGGGAGGGAGGTGGGGAGGGCTGGAGGGGTGGACTGGGACGGGAGTAAAAGAAGAAAACTGTACCTGAATAACAATATAAAATAAAATAAAATAAAACAAAGTAAAAAAATAAATAAAAAATATATAAACTTGAAAAAATACAAAAATATCTTTACTAGACAAAAAAGTGATCTTATTTCAATCTGTTGTATACCTATACTAGATCTATACAGTCAAATACATTGAAATCATAAAAATTATGACAGATTTTTAAAAACACCTTTATTGACATCAACTTGCCATACACTATAATTCATCTATTTAAAGTTCATAATTAAATTGTGTTTATTTTATTTCATTTTTGTTTTTTATATATATTATTGATTATGCTATTACAGATGTCCTTTGTTTTCTCCTCTTGATTCCCCTCCACCCTGTACTATCCTTCCCACCTTCATTCCCCACCTCGGTTCATGCCCATGAGTCATACATATAAGTTCTTTGGCTTCTCCATTTCCTACGCTATACTTAACCTCCCCCTGTCTATTTTGTACCTGCCAGTTATGCTTCTTATTCCTTGTACCTTTTCCCCCATTCTCCCCCTTCCTCCTTCCTGCTAATAACCTGGATGTGATCTCCATTACTATGATTCTGTTTCTATTCTAGTTGCTTGCTTTGTTTGTTTTTGTTTTGTTTTAGATTCAGTTGTTGATAGTTGTGAGTTTGTATCATTTTACTGTTCGTATTTTTGATCATCTTTTTCTTAGATAAGTCCCCTTAATATTTCATATAATAAGGACTTGGTGATGACGAACTCTTTTAACTTGACCTCATCTGGGAAGCATTCTCTCTGCCCTCCCTTTTTAAATGATAGCTTTGCTGGATAGAGTAACCAACTTTTGATGTAGGTCCTTGCCTTTCATGACCTCGAATATTTTTTTCCAGACCCTTCTTGCCTGCAAGATTTTTTTGGAGATATCATCTAGTAGTCTTATGGGAATTCCTTTGTAGATAACTGTCTCCTTTTCTCTTGCTGCTTTTAAGATTCTTTCCTTATCTTTAATCTTGGGTAATGTAATTATGATGTGCCTTGGTGTGTGCTTCCTTGGGTGCAACCTTTCTGGGACACTCTGAGCTTCCTAGATTTCCTGGAAGTCTATTTCCTTTGCCAGACTGGGGAAGTTCTCCTTCATTATTTTTTCAAATAAGTTTTCAATTTCTTGCTCTTCTTCTCCTCCTTCTAGTTCCCCTATGATATGGAAGTTGGAACATTTAAAGATGTCCCAGAGGTTTGTAAACCTCTCCTCATCTTTTTTTTTTGAATTGTTGTTTCTTTATTTTGTTCTGGTTCAATGTTTATTCCTTCCTTCTGCTCCAAATGGTTGATTTGAGTCACAGTTTCCTTCCTGTCACTGTTGGTTCCCTGTACACTTTCCTTTATTTCACTTTTCATAGTCTTCACTTCTTCCTCTATTTTGTGTCCACACTCAACCATTTCTGTGAGCATCCTGGTTACCAGTGTTTTGAACTCTCCATCTGATAGGCTGGCTATTTTTTAATTGCTTAGTTCTATTCTTTCATTTGGGCCATAATTTTTGTCTTGGCACACCTATTACATAGTAAGGGGTGGAGCCTTAGGTATTCATCAGGGTGGGCAACCCTGGTCACTGCTTTGTGGTGCTGTATGTGGGGGAGGGGGTTGAAAGAGAACAATGCCACTTGCTCAGTTCTCCGCTGGCTTTCAATCACTTCTCCCACTACCCACAAGCAAATTGGTCCCTTCTGGTGCTGATTCCTGTGTGGGTGGGTTTGTGTACGTTCTAGGCCCCTATGGGTCTCTCCAACCAACTCTCCTGTGAGGCTAGGAATTTCTCCCACCACAGCAACCCCCACAGGTTTTTACAATTAGAGGTTTTGAGGCCTTATTTCCCCATGCTGGGACCCTTGGTTGCGTGGTCTGTCTTACTTCCCAATTGTTCCTCCCAATTTATCTGCACAAAAATATGGGACAGCCTGGTCCATCATCCACTGCCTCATCTGCCCCAGTCCTCCAGCCACCACCTTACCTCGAGTCCTCTCCACCCCGGCTGCCCATTTCCGCCCCTCCTACCAGTCTGGATGAATATTTCTTCTTTTACTCCTTGGTTGTTGGACTTCCATACAGTTCAATTTTCTGGCAGTTCTTGTTTTTTGTTATTAAATCTGTTGTTGTCCTTGTTTTGGTTGTGTGAGGAGGCAAAGTGTATCTACCTATGCCTCCATCTTGGCTGGAAGTCCCCTTCAATGGTTTTTAGTTATTTACAGAGTTGTGCTACCATCACCACAATCTTAGAATATCACTTCCAAAAGAAACTTTATACCCATTAGCAGTCACTACCATTTCACCCAGTCTTCCCCCTGAGCTTTATAAAACTACTTATCCACTTTTGTCTCTATGGATATGCCTATTGTAGACATTTCATATTAATGGAATCATACCATATGTGGTCTTTTGTGAATGACTTCTTTCACTTAACACAGTGTTATCAGGTTCATTCATGTTTTAGAATGTATCAGATCTTCATTCCATTTTTATTGCCAAATAATATTCCCTTACATGGATATATCATTTTGCTTTTATTTATTTATTTTAAGGTAATTTTTAAAAAAGATTTTATTTATTTATTTTTGGAGAGGGGAAAGGTAGAGAGGAAGAGAGGGAGAGAAGCATCAATGTGTGGTTGCCCTTCACATGCTTCCTACTGGGGACCTGGCCCGAAACCCAGGCATGTGTCCTAACTGAGAATCGAACCAGTGACCCCTCAGTTCACAGGCCAGCACACAACCCACTGAGCCACACCAGCCAAAGCTATTTATTTATTCACTTAATCCTTACCTAAGGATATGTTTATTGATTTTAGAGAGAGAGGAAGAGGGAAGAGAGAGACAGAGAGATGTTGATGTGAGCGACAAATACAGATTGGTTGCCTGCCATACACGTTCTGACCAGGAATTGAAGCCACAACCTAGATATGTGCCCTAACGAGGGATCAATCTGCAAAATTTTGGTGCATGAGACCATGTTCCAACCAAGTCTCCCGGCCATGGCTGTGGATATACTAATTATTGATTCATTGATCACATGATGGGCATTGGGGATATTTCCATTTTTAATTATTATGAATAATGCCACCAAGAATATTTAGACACAAGTTTTCATATGAAGATTTTTTTTCATTTTCCTTATGGACATATTTTTTTATTTCTTTTGTGGAAAAACCTAGAAGGGTAAATGTCAAGTCATATGGTAATTCAATGTTTAACATTTTGAGAAACTGCCACACAGGCTGTTTTCCACAGTGACTGTACTATTTGACACGATCACTGTGTGACAACTCCAATGTTTCCACATATTTGACAGCACTTGTTATTGTCTATACTTTTTTAAACTTTTCAAAATTGATTTTTTAGAGAAGGGGAGACAGAGAGGAATGGAAAGAAAGAAAAAACTTTCACAGTCATTGGTTGATTATTGTATGTGCCATGATCTTGAATCAAACCCCACAACCTTGGTGCATCAGGATGATGCTCCAACCAACTGAGCTACTCAGCCAGAGCATCTGTCCTTTTGATTATATATATCCTAAGTATATAAAGTGGTATCTCATTGTAGTTTTGATTTGCATTTCCCTGATGGCTAGTGATGTTGACCACGCTTATTGGCCATATGCATATTCTTTGTAGAAATACCAATTCAGATACTTTACCCATTTTCTTAAATTTTATTTTTTAATTATAGCTGACATACAATATTATATTAGTTTCAGGTGTACAACATAGTGATTAGATATGTATATACCTTATAAAGTGATCACCATGATAACTCTAGTAACAATTTGTCACCATACAAAGTTATTATGGTATTATTGACTATGTTTCTTATGCTATACATTACACAACTTATTTTGTAAGTGTCTTTGCCCATTTTTAAATCAGGTTATTTGGGTTTTTAAAAAATTGAATTGTAAGATGTGGAGGATGGTGAAGGGTGTGTCCTACAGCCAGAACCCACAGGGGTAAGAAGGAGATAGTGAAATAGTTAACCACAAGCTTCAGCTGAATGTGACTGTAACTTTTGCAGAAGAAATATTTATCATTTAGGTAGCCTGGGAATGGAGCAATTATGCCGGTAGTTTTTTCCTGAGCCTGTGAAACATCCTTGAGCTTTACACAACTAATTCTTATGAAATAAACATGGAGACCATGTTCAGGATCATTGTCTCTCCATCAGAGGACGATGTCCCACCTGGTCTCTGCTTTTCCTTACATTGGCTGTGTCTGTGTCTTTCTTAATTTCCCTTCACCCCACCTCAGGGACCTCCTCCCCATGCAGGTTGAGGCAGTAAGAGTTCTCTATATATTCCAGATATAAGTCCCTTATCAGATACATTACTTTCAATTTTTTTCTCCTATTCTGAGGGTTGTCTTTTCATTTTCTTAATGGTGTTCTTTAAATCACAAAAGTTTTGCATTTTGGTGAAGTCCCGTTTACCTATAGTTCTTTTGCTGCTTGACCTTTTGGTGTCCTAACTAAGAAATCATTGCCTGATCCAAGGTAATGAATTTCATATATATTTTCTTCTAAGAGCTTAAAAGGTTTAGCTCTTACATTTATGACTTGGATTTATTTTGAGTTAAATTTTGTATATGGCATGATGTGGGGGTCCAAATAAAATTTTTGGTATGTGGATAGCTAGCTGTCTCAGCATCATTTTTGAAAGAACTATTCTTTCACTATTGGATTTTCTTGGCACTCTGGTTGAAAATCAATTGACTGTATACATAAGGGTTTATCCAGACTCTCAATTCTATTCCATTGGTCTATATGTCCTTATGCCATTAGTATACTACCTTGATTCCTGTAGCTTTATACTAAGTTTTGAAATCTGGAAGCATGAAGCCCCTAAGTTCGTTCTTTTCCAAGACTGTCTACTGAGTTCCTTGTGTTTCCATATGAATTTTGGGATCAGTTTGTCAATTTCTGCAAAGAAGACAGTTGCAATTTTCAGAGAGATTATGTCGAGTCTGTAGATTGGTTTGGGAAATACCGCTCATCTTAACAATCTTAAATCTTCTTATCTATGAACATAGACTGTATTTCAATTTATTTAGTTATTCTTTAAATTTTTCAATAATTTTAATAGTTTTTCTGCTACATTACTGAACTTGTTAGTTCTCATAGTTCTTTGGTAGATTCCTTGAGGTTTTCTGTATACAAAACCAGGTCATCTGCAAATAAAGATAGTTTTCCTTCCTTCCTTCCAACATGGATGCCCTTTTATTTCATTTTTCTTGTTTACTGTGAAAAGAATTTCAGGGTATATCAAAAAATAAGGTTACTTTCCTTTAACTATTTAACTAATATAATAAACATAATTTTTGTAATAACCTATCTTTTACAACTGATCATAAGTTCTTCTTTATCATGTATTAAGCCCTTTTATACTTGGGGTTGTTAGTGGGCTCTGTTTTATTCCTCTTACTATGCTTATATCAGTACTAAACTGATTTAAGATTGTAGCTTTATTAACCATTCTGCTGCCTTGAAATGTGAAATCCACACCAGGTAAAATCATGTAGATAGCACAGTATCTGATGCATAGATGACATTCTCCAGAGGGCAATACCACATCCTGTGGTTATATCCCACCACCCAGAGTAATTTGGGATTATGGGTAGTTAATAATTATATTTATTGTGTATTCAGCACCTGACATAAAAAGATTAATTATTTATCTAAACCAAACATCCAAAAATAATCAGGGTAAACAAATGCATTAAGAAGATTATGTAACTAAATCTGTACTGATGGACAATTGTGATGTTCCATTTTTTCCATTATAAACAAAGCCTATAGAATTGCTCCTATAGCCCTAGTTCTAGCAAAGAATAAATGTATAATAAACAATTGTTATGGGAATTTTAAAACATAAAATATTTTAAAACATAAGATTATATTTTAACAAGTTCTTAATTACCTACCTGGGTAAATATTAGGAGTAGAATTGCTGAGCCAAAATATGAAGTACTTTTATTTTTAAACAATATATAAAATTGCCCTTCAGAAAAATTTTACCAATACACTCAACAAGGGCAGGGAAGAGTGCATGTGTTCCCCAATCCCTCAAGAAATCTACTCCACAGTTTCATGTAATTAAAGCTATCACTATTTTCCTTACACGTTCATCTCTTTGTTATTATATTTTTAAAAAGCCTTCCACACAAAAAAGCCTATGGAAAAACGGAGGTTATTTATCCAGGACGTCTTATAGCAAGAGAGTCAGCTGCTATCACTTGGGTTTGGCAGAGACTTAAAGGCAGACAGTGGAATGGGAAAGCTTTAGAATGAAAGCAGGGAAGACTTTAGGCCTGATTGGAGGTTGTTGGCATGGGGAAAATGGAGGAACGCCAACTATAAGCAAGCTATTTCATATGACGGGGTTGACTGCAGTCATTGATCGAATCCTGAAGTTTGAATCAGAGGCTGTGGTTTGGCTTCCTGAGTTGCTTGCTGCAGAACTTGTGGATCACAGTTCTATTGTCAGATATGGTCTGGTCATATTGTCTGTGTTATATTCAATCATTCTTTTATTCTGCTTCAAATATACTTTCACTTAGAATTAAATACTAAGTCGTTAGAAAATATGTGCATGTCAGAAAAAAAGGAGCATTTCATTTTGAGGGGAATATTTTCCTATTTTTTTCTAAATGCAACATTCTACTATTTGTACAATATTAAAGTTCACATTCATACTATTTCATAGGGTCGGTCTATGTTCTTTCAATGGAATTATTTAAGAGCAACATTATCAAGACTCCTCCCCTGGACCGCCCAACGTATTGAAGAATAAAGCGTCTGTACGGTTTATATTAAAATTCTTTGACCAGCTTCTCAAGAAGAGGTAAAAGACAAAAGGGCCCAGAGAGGTAAAGGGGTACCTGCGGAATACAGGCAGTGTGTGGCTGACAGATGCCGGCTAGTGGGCGGAATCGTGACTGGGCGGGACTCCAGTGACGTAGTATCACGTGACCTCCTGGGCACTGTTGTGGGCACCAGTCCGGGTCCAACCTACCTTAGCTGTGGTCGGACCCTGAACTGTCTATGGGCTCCTAATTGTTGCTCCAGGTTCTTTCAGGTCAGTGCGAGGGCTTTTGTTGCTGCCTCTGGAACACTGGAATGGGCTAGAAGGAATGGGCATGGGAAGGAAAAAGGTTGGAGATGGGGTCGGGGTCGAGGGAAGAGGGTCGCAGTATGGATAGAGATGGCGGTGGGGAAACGACTAAGAAGGAGCGAATGGCCGATGGGCGGAGGGTGGAGAAGGCGGACACCCCCGAGTACCCAAGCCCCCTTTCTCTGAACATTCTCCTTGCTAACCTTCGTCCATTTTGGAGCCGGAGATGGTGAGCTGGGGGGCTCCTCGGTAGTGAGACAGTGGAGATAACCTCCCCTCCTACCCTGTGCGTAGAGAAAAACAATTGACTTCAAGGGTGGGGAGGCGAGTTGCCTCCCGGGGAGAAGGACGCAAAGATCCAAAATTAGTGTGGAAAATATCCTGATCTGGCGCCGGAGGCGAGAAAAGAAATGGCGTCTGGGGTGCGGAGGACGGAGGAGGTGGGGGAGGAAAACGTTGGGTGAGTAGGGCTGCAATTCGGGAAAGGGACTGGAGTCCCTCTGCATCCACCGAACGCCCAGCTCCTGTTTCCTGTGTGACTGCAGGTCTTCGTGTCTGTTCTCAGCACTCTGCTAAGCTAGAAAAGAAGGAACTCTCCAAAATTCCCGCGGGTGAGTGAAGGAGGGGTGTCGCTCGACAGAGACCCAGAGGTGTGGGGAATGTGGAGGGCACTGCCCCAGCAAAATTTGGGTCCCCACTGCCCACCTTCCAACACATTTACACACACTCCGCCTCACCAAGCAAACAGAGAAAATGGCAGGGCTTGCCAGAGAAATATTTGGCTCACATTTGTGGGAGGAATGGTGGGGAAAGGGTACAGGGGGAAGGCTGGGCCAGGTCAGGGGAACTCTGACAAGGGGCAACATACCAGTACTATCCGGACCTTCATTCTACCCCCAAGCCCTCAGTCTCCCTTATCTCCTCTATGTCTCCTCTTCCCCCCCACCCCACCCCTCCTCAGGACAGGAAAAGGAGGGGACGTCTCAACATGGAAAAACTCTACAGTGAAAATGAAGGAATTCCTGAGATCCAAGGAAACATGGAAAATGAACAGCCTCAGAATGCAGGGAAGCCAGAAGTAACGCATGCTCTGGAAAACAAGGAAACGTTAGAAAATGAGGGAAAGATAGAAAACATGGAAAAGACAGACGATAAAGAAATACTAGAGGATAAGGAAAAAACAGAGAAGGAGGGAAAGCCAAAAGAAGAGGGAAATCCAGTGACAGAGGGAAAGTCAGAGGGCCATGGGAAACCAGAGGTTGAGGGAAAATCAAAAGAAGAAGGAAAACCTGAGAGTGAGGGAAAGCCCAAAGAAGAAGGAAAACCAGCCATCGAACCAAGGGCTGCAGGAAAGCGCCCAGCTGGGGATGATGTACCCAGGAAAGCCAAAAGAAAAACCAACAAGGGCCTGGCTCAGTGCCTCAAGGAATACAAAGAGGCCATACACGATATGCATTTGAGCAATGAGGAGATGATAAGAGAATTTGATGAGATGGCTAGGGTAGAGGATGAGGTAAAGAAAACCAGACAGAAATTGGGGGGGTTTATGTGGATGCAGAAAAGTTTACAGGACCCCTTCCACCCGAGGGGCCCAAGGGAACTCAGGGGTGGCTGTAGGGCCCCGCAAAGGGGCTTTGAAGACATTCCTTTTGTATAGTGCTGATAGTAGGCATTTGCCAGGCCCAGGGCTTTAACCATATGCTAGTACTTTGCTTTAGTTGTCATTTTTGTTATCCAGCTGCAGCTCTCTATGTTTCAGTAGCAGATTTTCATCCATTGCATGGAATAATGTTTATGGTGCATTGTAAAATTAAAAAGAAAACAGTTTGCAGAACCATATATATAGCATCAGTCCATTTTTATCAAACTGAAAAGATATTTACCTAGTGATATAGGTACAGAAAAAACTCTAAACGCAGTGTCTACTAAAAGATTAACAGTGGTTACCTGTGGGTAATACTTTTGTTTATATTACTTTTATCATGAAAATAATGAAAGATGAAAATAGGAAAACGATACCAAATAATCACATGAACAGTTCAATGAGTTTTGTTTTGTTTTGTTTTGTTTTGTTTTGTTTTGTTTTTACAAATGTTTTGTCCGGTGAGAGATACTGATAATGGGCGGGCCCATGCATGTATGGCATAAGATGTATATGGGGAATCTCTGCCTTCCTGTCCAGTTTGCTATCAACCTAAATTTTGTTTAAAAATGAAGTCTTTTTTTCTAATTTAATTTTATTTTTTTAATTTTATTTTAATTGTTCATCAGTGAATTTATGAAGTCCATGGAGACACTTAAAATTCCTGTTGTCAGGATGTGAAATGATAAGTAATACATTACTTCTGGGACTCAAAGTTGTGGAGGAATCAACCAGTTACAGGTACATTGCTGCAAGGGACAGCCTTGTCATCTGAACTGTGAATAAAACTTGCTTTCCAGGACTATGGAGAAGATAGATGAGATACTGAGTGTGTAAGTTGTATTGGGCTGGCTACTACCCTCTCCTCAGCAGTAGCACTATCAGCACCCCTGAGTTTTCCCTGTTTTTGATGTTTGGGAGAGGACTGAGAGAGGTTCCATTTGTGTCCAGGACTAAGTCCAGACAGCTGAGAAGTAGGTGCCACTCTTTCCTGGGTAGTGCCATATCTTTTGGGCACTGTGCCTCTTCTTATGTGCCCTATACCCTCCTAAGACCCATATTGCTGCTGGGCTGGAGACCATGATGAACTAAAGCAACAGTGTCTCACCAGAAGGGTGGAGAATTATCTGCCTACAGTACAGCTAACCTTAATTCAGGTGGGTGGTAAACCAACTGTCACTTGGGCATTAATATTTTATGAAGGTGTACAAAATACTGATTTCCAAGTTTTTGTTGGTTTATGTGTGTGCTTGCATATAGCCACCTTCACTGGATTTGGATACTGGACATTGAGCCAGGAGAAAAATCTGAGTAACCAGATGCTGTGCTATTTTCTTCTATTACTCTCTTGTTTACTGACTCTTTATCTTAGAGGAAGTTGTCTCCCAAGAAATTTCTTTTAAGCCCTGCCTTACCATTTCAACAGGCCTGTGCAATTCTCACCCTCATCCCACCCCCTGTTTTTCATTAGCCTTTTATTGGCTTATATTTTTATAAGTGGATAAAATAAGCTTGTTTTTATTTTAGAAGTTTTATAAAAATTTTAAAATGAACATTTTGGGACAGTTGTAGATTTACAGAATAGTTGCTAAAATGGCATGGAGGTCTGTGAACCCCATATTCAATATCCCCTGTTAACATTTGAGTTAGTATGGTGCATTTGCCACAGTGAACTAATTGATACATTATTACTTATGAATGTACATATTTTTAAAAGATGTTATTTATTTAATTCCTGAGAGGGAGAGAACCATCCGTGTGCAAGAGAAACATGAGTTGGTTGCATCTTGCACACTCCCCATCCGGGGACTGAACCCACAACCCAGGCATATGCCCTGACAGGGAATCGAACTGGTGACCCTGTGGTTCAGAGGCTGGTGCTCAATCCAGTAGCCACACAAGCCAAGGCCCAAAATACATACTTTATTCAGATTTCCTCAGTTTTTCCCAAATGTCCTTTTTCTGTTCCATGATCCCATCTAGAACACCACCTTACATTTAGTCATCATATCCCCTTAGGCTCCTCCTCTTGGTTGTGACAATTTCTCAGACTCCCTTGACATGATGCCCTTGACAGCCTTGAGAAATACTGGTCAGGTATTTTGTATAATGTCCCTCAATTTTGGTTTGCTTTTTTTTCTTGTGATTACACAGGGATTAAGTGCTTTTAAGAAGAGGACCACAGAAGTAAAGTGCCATTCTCATCACATCATGTAAACATAAACAGTACATACTATGAGTATTATCACTGTTGAGGTTAATTTTGTTCACCTGGCTGAGGTAGTGTTTGCCAGGATTCTCCATGGTAAACTTAACTCTTTTATCTCCCTGTCCATGCTATACTCTTTGGAAGAAAGTCACTATGCACAGCCCACACTTGTGGAGTATTGCACCTCTTTGAGGGCAGAGTATCTACAAAATGTACTGTATTTGCCATGTATTTTGCACACAATTTTGCCAAAACTTTTGAGGGAAAAATAAGGATGCACATTATACACAGGTATAATTATTCCATATATAATGTGCACCAAACCTGTGGGTGTGCATTATGCATGGCAAAATACAGTATTTGGAATTCTGCACAGGATATTTGACTTCTCCCCCTTTTATTAATGTATTCTATCAGCAAGGACTCATTTGTTTTATACTTTAGATTATAATCTACTTTTTTGTTTTCATTGCTCCAGTTGTTCTGACTTTGGTCATAGGGAGCTCCTTCAGTTGGCTTTTGTATCCATCGGTATTTGACATACCCCCATTATTTTCTGTATGTGTGCTTCACACTTTATTTCCAACAGGCACTATAACATGCTCTAGTCCTGTATATTTCCTGCCCAAGTTCTAGAATTAGATATTTCTCCAATGATCCCTGGTACCTTTGGTTGGAGAATGGTATTAAAAGCCAGAATCTGGGTGCTGGATATACTCATTACTATTTGGATGTCATTGCTTCTAGGCCCTCTGAGTTGACAGAGCAAGGAGATATATGGGTATATAATAATCTATGTATATATATGTATGTATATTTGTATTTATATACAAAGAAAAGTTTGCCTTTCGTCTTTACTCATTTCCAAACTTATGTTAGCACCTTTTCCCCCCATCCCTCTCAGTGAAGTTGTTTCATATTTGTAATACATTCTTTTGTTACATTCTGCATTTTAGGAGTGTTGTCATAAACCATATTTTTAAATTTCAAATTCCAATTGTTCACTGCCAGTATATAGAATAATAGGTGACTTTTGTGTATTATCTTTACATCCTGCCACCTTGGTACCCAGAGTTTGTCAATGTTTAGGCATTTTCTACATAGACGATCATGTCATCTGCAAATAGAGACAGTTTTGTTTCCCCCATTCTAATCTGTATATGTTTTATTTCCTCTTTGGAAATAAAGAGGACTTCCACTATAATTTCTAAGAGGGGCAATGAGAAAGTACATGCTTGTCTTGTTCTTGCTCTTAGAGTAAAGTGTCCTCTTTTTTATCAAGTATGATACTAGTTGTAGGCTTCTTGTAGATTTTTGAAAAATCAAATTGAGGAAGTTCCCTTTTAATTCTACTTTGACAGCTTTTATCATGCACGAGTATTGGATTCTGTCAATTGTTTTTTATACATCAAGGGCTAAGATCATATGATTTTTCCTTAGTCGGTTAATGGTGGATTATATTGATTAATTTTCAAATGTTGAATCAGCCTTGTAAACCTAGAATAAGTTACACTATTAAGCATGTGATTTTTTTATATGTTGTTGGATTTGATTCGCTAATATTTTGTTGAGGATTTTGTGTCTGTTTATGAGAGATTAGTCTGTATTTTTCCTGTCTTGTGATATCTTAAAAAAATTATTGACATTAACCCTGGCTGGTGTGGCTCAGTGAATTGGTCCAGCCTGCAAACCAAATAGTCACCGGCTTGATTCCCAGTCAGGGCACATAATCTGGATTTCGGGCCAGGTCCCCAGTTAGGGGCACGCAAGAGGCAACTGATACATGTTTGTCTCTCACATCGATGTTTCTCTCCCTCTTTTTCTCCCTCCATTCCCCTCTCTCTAAAAATAAATAAATAAAATCTTTAAAAAGTTATTGACTTTAGACAGAGAGAAGAAGAGAGGGAGAGAAACATTGATTTGTTCCACTTATTTATGCATCTATTGGTTGTCTCTCTTGTGCCCACAACCTTGGCATGTGTGATGACACTAACCAATTGAGCTACTCAGCCAGGTCTTTCTTGTGATGCTTCTGATATGGTTTTGGAATTAGAGTAATAATGGCCTCATAGGATAAGTCAAATACACTCTCTACTTCTGTTTCATGGAAGAGATTGTGGACAATTGGTATTATTTCTTCCTTAAATGTTTGTTGGAATTGGTGATTTATAAATGTTTGCTGGAGATTCTTAAATGTTTGGTAGAATTTGGTCCTGGTGATGTCTATCTTTGGAAGGTTGTTAATTATTGATTCAATTTCTTTTAATAAATAGAGGGGTATTTAGTCTTTTTTTTCTGTGTGAGTTTTAGTATATATCTTTCAAGGAATTGGTTCATTTCATCTAAGTTATCAAATATGTACCCATAGAGTTATTTATAGTATTCCTTCATTATCTTCTTAATGTTCACAGGATCAGGAGTGATAACCCCAATTTTTTTAATTTTTAAATTTTATTTATATTTTTAGAGAGAGGGAGAGAAACATCAGTGTGTGGTTGCTTCTCAAGTGCCCCCTACTGGGGACCTGGCCTGCAACTCATGCATGTGCCCTGACAGGGAATCGAACCAACAACTCTTTGGTTCACAGGCTGGCACTCAATCCACCAAGCCACACCAGTCAAAGCCCCACTTTCATTTCTGATATTGTTAATTTACATCTTTCTTTTTTCTTGGTTACCCTGGCAAGATTTATTAATTTTATTTATCTTTTTCCAAAGAACCAGTTTTGATTTTGATAGTTTTCTGTTTTCTTGTTTTCACTTTCATTGTTCTCTTCTCTGTTTTTTCTCCTACTTGTTCTAGGATTACATTATTGTTCTTTCTTTAGTTTCCAAGGGAAAGCTTAGGTTATTGATGTTAGATTTTTCTTCTTTTCTCATTTAAGCTAGGAATTTCCCTTTAAGCACTATTTTTGCTACATACCCCAAATTTTGGTATGTTGGTTTTTTTTAATTTAGTTCAAAATATTTTTACATTTCTCTTGAGGATTATTCTTTCACTCATGTGTTATTTATAAATGTGCTGCCTAATTTCCAAATATTTCAGTTTTCTATCTGTTACTGATTTCTAGTTTAATTATATTAAGAGCATTATTTTATGATTTCTATTCTTTTAAATTTGCTAAGGTGTATTTTATGACCCAGAATATGGACTATCTTGATGAATGTTCTATGTGAGCTTGAAAAAAATGTATTCTAATGTTGGACAGAATGTTCTATAAGTTTCACCTTCATTTCTGAAGAATATTTTTACTGGTTATCAATTTCTTGCTTGGCATTTATTTTCTTTAAAGACACTAATGATATTTTTCTACCATCTCCATGCTTCCATTGTTGCTGTTGGGAAGCCAGAAATCAGCTAAACTTGTTCTTTTCAAGCCATACTCTATTCTTTCTGGTTACTTTTATAATTTTCTCTTTGTCTTTGATTCTATGCAATTTCAGTATTATGCATCAAGGCATAAGGTTTTTTTTTAATCCTGTTTGGGATATGTTGGACTTCTTGGACCTATGGGTCAACATCTGTCATCAGTTCTGAAAAATCCTGAGCCATTAGTATCTTCAAATATTGACTCTGACCAATTCCATTTCTCTTTTACTTTCAGAACTCCAATTAAACATATGTTAGACTTTGAGTGGTGAACATGAAATACAATATACAAATGATATATTATAGAATTGTATACCTGAAACCTTTATAATTTTTATTAGCCAATGTCACCCCAATAAATTCAATAAAAAACAAAACATTTAGGCTTTATTATACCCTCCAATCTCAATTTCCCATCTTTTTGACTACTTGCTCAGCATTATGGTTTGTTCTGAACATAATTTCAAATTTTTTAATTCTCAAGCTGTATTTAATTTGCTGTTAAAGCCATCCATTGAGTTTCTAATTTCAGCTAAGTTATTTTTTAGTTTTAGAATTTCCATTTACTTTATTCACTTTTTTTGGTTTCTAATTCCCTGTTGAATTTTCAAGATTGGGTTTTATTTATCTGAATATGCCAAGCATTGTGGTTTAATAGTCTGTTTCTGATCAAAGCTAATGGCTCTGTGTTACCTGTTATCTATATTGCTTCTTACTTAATGATGTATTTTTTCTTTGTTTCTGGTGATTTACTCTTTAAGCATATTTTATTGATTATGTTATTACAGTTGTACCCATTTTCCGCCTTAGCTCCCCTCTGCCTGGTACCCTCCTTGCCTCCAGCAATCCGCCCCCTTTGTTGTTAGCTCATGTACATGGGTTGTGCAAATAGGTAAGTTCTTTGGCTTCCCCGTTTCCTATACTATTCTTAACATCCCCCTGACTATTTTGTACCTACCAATTAATGCTTTTTAATCCCCCTGGGGACTGGGAGAATAGTGGGAAAGGTGCAGGGATTAAATAGTGGGAATAGAGGGTTATCTGCTGATAACCCTCCAGATGGCCACCATACCTATGATTCTGGTCCTATTCTGGTTGTTTGCTTTGTTTGTTTGCTTTGTTTGTTTATTTGTTTGTTTTCAGGTTCACTTTTTGATAGTTGTGAATTTGTTGCTTTTTTAATGTTCATAATTTTGATCTTTTTTTTCTTAAATAAGTTCCTTTAACATTTTATGTAATAACGGCTTGGTGATGATAAACTCTTTTAGTTTTACCTTGTCTGGGAGCACTTTATCTGCCCTTCCATTCTAAATGATAGCTTTGCCAGATAGAGTAATCTAGATTGTGGATCTTTGCTTTTCATCACTTTGAATACTTCTTGCCAGTTCCTTCTAGACTGCAAAGTTTCTTTTTAGAAATTAGCTGATAGTCTTATGGGTACTCCTTTGTAGCTAACTATCTGCTTTTCTCTTGTTGCTTTTAAGATTCTCTCTTTATATTTAACATTTGGCATTTTAAATATGATGTGTTTTGGTGTGATCCTCTTTGGGTCCAGCTTGGTTGGGGCTCTGTGCTTCTTGGACTTGTATGTCTATTTTATTCACCAAATTAGAGAAGTTTTCTTCCATTATTTTTTCAGTCTCTTTCTCTGTCTCTTCTGGCATTCCTATGTTTCAGTTGTTGGCACTTTTGGAGATGTCCCAGAGTCTTCTTATACTGTCCTCATTTTTTGAATTCTTGTTTCTTTTTTCTGTTCTGGTTGAATGTTTATTTCTTCCTTATGTTCAAAGTCATTGATTTGAATTCTGGCCTCCTCCCCTTCACTGTTGGTTCCCTGTAGATTTTTCTTAATTTCACTAAGTGTAATCTTCATTTCTTCTTTTATGTTGTTGCTCTACTTGATGAGTTTTTGAGCATCTTGATCACCAGTGTTTTGAACTCTCTGTCTGATAGGTTGGCTGTCTCCATTTTTTTTCTATTCTTTCATTTGTGCCATATTTCTTAGTCTCCTCAATTTGGTAGCTTCCTTGTGTTTGTTTCTGTGTGTTAGGAATAGCTACTTTGACTCCCTATAAAAGGCACCTGTAAATTGTGTGAGGCAGAGTCTTAGGTAATCCCCAGGGTGGGGCAACCCGCTTCACTGCTTTGTGGCTCTGTGTGAGAGGAGGGCTCAAAGAGGGGACTGTGCTACTGCCTAGCTTCTCTCCATTTTCAGTCACTTCACCCACTCATATGTGTCTGGCACCCTTCCAGCTATTTTCCTGGTATTGAATCCCACAGTAGGTAGGTTTGCATATGTTTTAAGACTGTGAGGGCCCTTTAAGTGAAGTTTCCTGAAAATCCAGCAGTTTTTTCTGCCACCCCAACCCCCACTGGTTTTTACAGCCAGAAGTTATGGGGATTTATCTTCCCAGCTCTGGAACCCTGTGGTCTGGCCTGGAGCTCAGATTGCTTGTTCCCAAGGTATCTCTCTTGAATTTTATCTACCACACATCAATATGGGACTGCCTATGCCTGATCCTCTGCCACCGCTGCTGCCTCTACATGCCACACTATCTCCTTGCCTCTCTGCATCTCTTCCCTTCCTAACCTGTCTGGATGATTGTGGCTTCTTTAAATCTTTGGTTGTCTGATTTCTATACAGTTTGGTTTTCTGACAGTTCTGGGTGTTATTTGTTTTTGAGATTTAGTTGTAATTCTTTTTGTTGCACAAGGAGGCAAAGTATGTCTACTTACACCTCTATCTTGACCATATGTTTTGGTTATTTACTTTTTTTAAAAGGTTTTTATTTTTAAAGAGAGGGGTAGGAAGAGAGAAAGAGGGGGAGAGAAACATCAATCAGCTTCCTGTAGGAGGTTCCATGACCCAGGACTGAACCTGTAACCTAGGCATGTGCCCTGACCAGCAATCAAACTGACAACCTTTTGCCTTGCAGGATAATGCTCACCAACAGAGCCATACTGGTCAAAGCTATTTCTGGTTAGTTTTGTGTGTTGACATTGTACATGAACAATTGTTTATTGAAAGAATTTGAGGACTAGGATAATGGAATCTTACTCCGGAAAAGATTTTGTTTGCCAGGCTTTTAAGGATGCTTCCTGTCTGGAACTACCATAATCTGTGTTCAAAGCCCACCTAAATGTTGCAAAGCCAAGCTCAAAGACTTTGTAGGGCTAGTTTATTTCCAAGTTATAATTACCCTTAAAGTGAAACATTGAGGTTAATAGCATCATATGGGTAATGGTTTGTTAGGAAATCCCTCCCCTTTCAATGAGTCTTGGGTACTGATTTTTGTTACTCTAGTGCCTTGAGTCAGCTTTTGATTCAGCTCAGTTTGACACTGGTTTATTCCTTAACCTTTATTCTTTAATAGATGCCCTCAAGACAAATAAAGTTAACCATACGAGTACTAAAAAAAATCGGTAAATTCCTCTTCGACCTCATATAGAAAAAAAAAAGAGTTCTTAACTATGAATCAGAAACTAAATGCAATAAAAAGTATGATAAATTTGATTGCTTTTTTAAAAGAATGGCAAAAATACACCATGAAGTTAAAAAGCAACTAACAAACTGGAAGTAGATATTTGCAGCACATGAATAGATAAGGGTCTAATATAGTTAACGTATGAAGACTTGAAAATGAGGGGAGAAAGACCAACAACCCAATAAAAAATGAGAAAAAAATATTGAAAGACATTTACAATGGTGTTAAAATTACCATTAAACAAATGCAAAATAAACACCATTGAGAGGAAATTTAAAAGTATGTCACACTTTATGTTAGAAGGCGTGTTGGAAAACATACACTTATTTATTACTGGTGTGAAGGCAAAAAAAATGGGTCTTAACCTCAGGGGAGGTAATAGCCTGGAGATGTAGCTTGGGAATCACCTGTGCTTAGAGAGAAATGAACAGAGATCACCAAGGGGAGAGTATATGTGAACTGAGAAGAGAGGAGGCCCAGGAATTCCCTATTCAAGGTGGCAACGCAGCTTCCTGGCAGGCACCACCACTGGACACGAGTCAGGCAGAGCTGGCTTTGGAAGCTGGCTGCGGGGCTCAGTTCCTGAGCACTTAGGGAAGTCAGGTACTTTCCCTGCGATAAGCTATCAGAACTGGCTATAATGGGCATCTCACAGAGATGATGGACAAGAACCTGAGATGCACAAGATAGATAAAGCACCTGTGGTCAGCAATGTCCTCATGCTGTGTTGGTGACTCACCCATTGTCATTGCCATCACCACCACCCCCACTCCAGCCCCTGTTGAAGTAGGTCCCTTGGGATGGAGGGAGGGGGAGCTGGGGTGATGCAATGCTCATGTGACCCACTGGGCGCCCACCCCCACCATCATGTCCCATTGCCCATGCAGTACTAGCTCCCTGAGCTGCAGGGGCAGTGGACAAAACAATTGGGCTTCCAGCAGCTGGAGAAAGTGTATGCCTGGCCTGCCACCTGTAGGTCATTGTGGAGATGGGTGTAGCCTGGCCAGGGGTGGGAGTGGATTCAAGATAGACCCAGGAGCAGGGGCAAGACAAAGGAATTCCAGAGGTAGGGTGGGTGGGGGACAGCAATGGCCAGGCAGGTGATAAGGAAGGAGCCTATCATAGGCCCCACCACCTCCTCAATGCCGCACTTCTACCCTCCATACTTTTTTTAAGTCCTCACCCCAGACATGCTTATTGATTTGAGAGAAATGGGGAGGGAGGGAGGGAGAGAGAAGCATCCATATGAGACAGAAACTTCCATCTGTTGCCCCTGTGTGAGCCCCAACCAGCAGACAACCCTCAACCTAGACATGTGCCCTGAGTCCAAACCCTACCTTTTGGTTTACTGGTGGACACTCCAGCCAAATGAACCACACTGGCTAGGGCAAGGGCTAGGGCTCTCCATCAGCTTTTGAGCCAGTGTGCGACAGTGAAGCATAGATATATTCTGGACATTACTCCCCTTCACACTTCACCTGCAAGGAAATACTGACCTCCAGGAAAAAACGGTGAGCTTGGGTTTGGTTGCCTGTAGGGGTGGTGGACACAGAGGTTCAAATAGTTTGGAAAGCATCCTGCTTTGGTGCTACAGGCCTGAAAACTTATATGGGTATGTGGTGTGGGGCAGATAGGGAAGGGTAACGGATGTGGAGAGCCCAGGTTCAGGAAAGGGACATCAGTCCACTTAGTATGCAGCCACTGCCCCTATCTCCTGACTGTAGGTCTGCAAGTTTAACCCTATGCTCTATAAGTCTAGTAAAGGAAGAACCTGTGAAGAATCACTGCAGGTCAGTGAAAACAGAAAGGCACACTGGACATGGACTGGGGGTGATGGTGGAGGGTGCAGGTTGGGCAGAATTTTAAGGCTCCACTGCCCATCATACCTCCACATATAATATACACACACCCTGCTACACTGAGGGTTGGTACAGAAGATGACAAGGCCTGCCAGATAAATGGTTGGCTCTTGGGTGTGGGAAAAACAGTGGAGAAAAGTGTGGCAGAAGGCAGGGTCAGGGGAACCCTGGCCACCAGCTACATTTCCAGTACTATCTGAGACTGCACTTCACCCCCAGCCCTCAGTCTCCCTTGTCTCCTCTTTCTCTCCTCTCCCCCACCAAACTTTGCCCCACTCCCCAGAACAGGCCAAAGAGGAGACATCTCAATGTGGAAAAACTTACAATGAAAATGAAGGAAAGCTGGAAAATGAGGGAAAGCCAGAAGATGAAGGAAACTCAAATGAGGAAGAAAAGCCAGGAGTTGAGGAGAAGCCAAGGCACAAGGGGAAGCTCCAGGAAGAGGGAGAGCCAGATGACAAGATTAAACAAGAAAAGCAGGGCAAATCTGAAAGTGAGGGACGCCCACATGGAGAGGGCAAGCTAGAACCCCAAGCCAAGCTAGAGAACCAGCCACGGGCTGTTGAAAAGTGCCCGGCCAAAGATTATGTGCCCCAGAAAGCAAAGCAAGCAAACAGGGGAATGGATGATTCTCCCAAGGACTATCAGGAGGACTTACAAGAAAGGCACTTGGGTAGTGAGGAGATGACAGAATGTGGAGATGTGTCAAGGGCTCAGGAAGAGCCATGGAAAAAACAACCACTCATTGAGTGTTTTTCATTGGATGCAAAGAAATGTACAGGATCCATTTGTACCAAGGGGCTTATGGGGTATCTATCAGGGAAATGAGGCGCAGAGGCAGGGGCCAAAGAGGCTTACGTGATATCCTATATCTTGAATGCCCTTGGACATCAATTCTGATTTCTTTGATGGGGATATTCCACCCCTGCTTTCCTGGTGGTCATTTGCCATTTCCTGGTGATGTGCTCTAACCTTAAGCTGATACTTTACTTGAGGTGTCACCGTTGATACCAGCAGCCTTTTGAACCAACTACACAGTGCTCTCAGTTTCCATAGGGGATTTTAACCCATGTGCATGGAAGAGGTGTTCATGGTACTTTGTAAAACAATAAAGAAAAAAAACTTTTCAGAACCATATATAGTGTCAGCTCATTTTTGTAAAAATATAATTGGTTGCATAATGCATTTGTGCACAGAGGAAACTCTGAAAGTGTGTACACTAAAAATCAGGCAATAGTTTTTCCTGCATGGTAGCCAAAAAGAGGTTTTGCCTATACTAAAAAATGAGTCCACCTGATGGTTAGGTACCTCCATGCCATTCCTCTGCAGGCATGTCCAACCCCTTGTCACCTCCTAGTTGTAACCATGTCAGGGGCACTTATGTCTCTTCTCCTGGGTCTTTCATTGTCCTACGGCTCCATCTGTGATCCCTTTGCTTTGCTCACTAATCTCTACTTTTTCCAAAAGGATGTGGATTATGTTTGTCATAATAAAAAAGAAATCCAAAACTCAATACAAGGTAAACAATTGAAATGTTCAGTGAACTTATGAGGGCAATGAAAATACTTAAAATTCTTGTCAGAATGCAAAATGAGAGATAGAACACATTATCTATAGGGCTTATAGCTAGAGGAATAAACCTGGTGGTTATAACAGATCCAATACTGTAAGGGTCAGTCTTATAGTCTGTGAAATGGTAATAAAATGCCTCACAGACTTTTGAGTGGATCAGATGAGGAACTGAGTTTTTGAGCTGTGTTGGGCTGGTTCCTTTGCCGTATTGGACCCTGGACCCTGCCAGACACTAAGAGGAGAGCTAAAGGTAGATCTAACCTGTGCCCAGGAAAAAATCCAAGTACCTGAGAAGAGGTACCACCCTTCTCTGGATACTACCAAATCCACTGGGCACTCCTGTTCTGCTGTGCCCTATACCTCTGCTGACAGCTATTGATATGTTGGATTCCTCATGGTAATAAATGTTCTCCAATTCCCTATAGTCTTCAAAGTGCCAAAGTCCCTATTTCACCCCTACAAAAGTGTGGGTGGATAAAGCCTGCCTCCCAGCTTCAGAGTTGCACCCACCCAGGTGGTACTGCCCCAGGGCTGCTAGGGACCCACTGTATTACATAGTCATTAATATTTTTAGTTAATTTTATACTTGCTCACAGTTTCTTTTCCCTTCATAAGACTCAGATATTTGGGGGCCCCTGGGGGCTGTATCCTGAGATTAATCTATAGACCAGGCAATGGATGGTAATTTGAACAAACTCTGCAGTACCCCAGGGAAACCATATCTAAAGTTACATACCTTTCTTAGTGTGTTTACTCTCTAAACATTCTGGCTGGCTTGCTATACAAAAGCAAGGGACTTGTTCACACATAATTACAGAGGGTTACACAACTGAGTTTCAAGCTGAAAATATCCTGTCCTATTCCAAACCAATTCCAACTGAAAAGGTGTAGTGCTCTTGAAAATATTATAAACTCCCAATGGGAGGCATTTTTATTTAATCCACCAGTATGTTCCTTTTTTCAGAACAGACTTTTTCTTATTCACTCCAATATTCCTTACTTTGTAGCCGACACTATGATTGAATGAGGAGCTCTGAGTTTAGAGGAATAACATCATTTATGAATTTAATAGTGTTAGTATGATAATTCTCTCCAAAGTTGATCTATAAACTCAATGCTGTCCCAATAGAAATCTCAGCAAAATAGGATTCTAAAAGTTATAGGGAAAAGCAAAGGGCATAGGAAAACCAAAATATTTTGAAAACAAAGAACAAACTTAGAGGACTCATTGCCTAATTTCAAGACTAATTATTAGGTTACAGTAATCAAGTCTGTATAGATATTGGCATAAGGATAGGCATATAGATAGGTCAGTGGAACAAAACAGTCCAGAAACAGGCCCACTTGTATATAGTCAATTCATTTTTTAAAAGGTCACAAAGTAATTCAGAGAAAAGTAGACTTTTCAACAAATGATGTGCAAACAATTGGATGTTGTCTTAATTCGGGCTGCTATAACAAAAATTCCACAGACTGGGTGACTGAAACATTTATCTCTCAAAGTTATGGAGTAAGAGAAGTCCAAAATTAATGTGCCTGAAGATTCGGTGTCTGGTGAGGACCCAATTCCTGGTTCATAAAAAGATGTTTTCACATGGCAGAAGGGGCAAGGAGCTCTCTGGGGTCTTTTATAATTGAACTAATTCCATTCATTCATAGGGAGGATCTTGAGATTTAAAGGCTACCGGGCCAAGTCCCCCTCTAAATAGCCCATACCTATTCAGATAGTGAGTGTACCTACTGGGGGCATCTACTACAGAGGAAACTCTGAATAACTGGGAGAGAAAAATTACCATCTCTGCAAATATCATTCAGCCTTTCCTCCCAGCAATGCCAGTGTTTGCTTAATGAGCCAATCCATGTACAAAGTGGACATGGAAGGAGGAATAGAGCTATGCAAAAGCTCAACAGTATTTACTCCCCTGCCAACAGCAAAGGCCAATGTTGAGACCCTAACATGGTACCATTTCTAGGGGTTACCCAGCCGTCCATTTCGAAAAGGTTGATTACATTGGACCTCTTCCACCACAGAGAGACTGTTTTGTCTTCAAATGGAAATAATTACACTTTTTAAGAGAGCACCTTTATTGAGATATTCAGTTGCCAAGAAATATGGGCCTTTAAAGTGTACAATTCCATTGGATTTAGCATATTCAGAGTCGTACAACCATTACCACCATGTAATTTTAAAATATCTCCATTATGCCCCCAAAGAAACCCTGTACATTAGCAAACACTTCTTATTCCTCTCCATCACCACCCTCCCCCCACCCAGTCACTGGCAAGCACTAATCTACCTTCTGTCTCTATGGATCTGGCTATTGTGGACATTTTATATAAATGGAATCATACAATAAGTGATCTTTTGTGACTAGTTTCTTTCCCTCAACAAAATGTTTTGAAGTTTCACCCATGCTGCACCATGTATCAATGCTCCATTTCTTTTTGCTGCCTAATAACATTCCATTAAATGTTATACATTTATTTATCCATTCATCAGTTGATGAACATTTGAGTTGTTTTCATTTTTGGCTATTATGAATAATACAGCTACGAACATCTTTGTAAAAAGCTGTTGTTTGAACACATTTCAATTATTTGGAGTATATACACCTATAAGTAGAATTGATGGGTTGTGTAGTAACTTTATGTTAAACATTTTCAGGAATTGCTAAATGTTTTTATAAAGGACTGAACCATTTCACATTCCCATCAACAATGTATGAGTTTCCAATTTCCTCTTATTCTCACCAGGACTTATTCTTGTCTGTCTTTTTATTATTTATTTATTTTTCATTACTTTATTGTTGTTCAATTACAATTTTCTTCATTCTCTCCTTACCACCCCAGCCAAACCCACCTCCCTCTCTTACTTCCACCCTTGTCTGTCTTTTTAAAATCTGTCAGTGAATGTGAAGTGATATCTCATTGAGATGTGATTTGCATTTACATAATAGGTAATGATATTGAATATACTTTCATGAGTATAATGACCATTTGTGTATCTTCCTTAATGATAAATATCTATTCAAAACATTTACCCAGCCCTGGCCAGGCATCTCAGTTGGTTGGAGAATTGTCCCAATGTGTCAAGGTTGTGGGTTTGATCTGCAGTCAGGGCTCATATATAGGAATCAACAAATGAATTCATAGATAGGTGGAACAACAAATTGATGTTTCTCTCTTTCTCTCTCTCACTCTCCTCCTCCCTCCCTCTCAAAAATAAATATATAAATTTTAAGCAAACAAAACCTAGAATATTTGCACATTTTAGAATTAGCATTAGGTTATTTGCTTTTTTATTGTTGACTCATAAGAGACCATTATATATTATGAATACAAGCCCTTATCATATATACGATTTGAAAATATTTTATCCTATTCTGTGGATTTCCTTTTAACTTCCTTGATAGTATCCTTTGAATCATAAATTATTTAACTTTGATTAAGTTCAATTCATCTGTTTTATCTTTCATTGACTATGGTTTTGGCGTCATCTCTAAGAAACGATTCCCTAACACATGGTAACAAATATTTATTTCTATGAGTTTTATAGGCTTAGCTCTTACACTCAGAAGTATGATTTGCTTTGAATTTTTACATCGTTTGAATAAGGGCCCAAATGAATTATTTTGCATGTAGATATCTAGTTGATCTAGCACTATTTCTTGAAAAACTATTCTTTCCCCATCAAATTATCTTGGCACATTTGTTGAAAATGCATGGACCATAAATGTGTGGGTTTAGTTCTAGACTCTCAATTATGTTTCATTGATCTATATTTCTAAGCCTTATGCCAGTACCACACTGTCTTAATTACTGTGGCTTTGTAATCAATTTGGAAATAGAGAACTGTGAGGCCTCCAACTTTCTACTTCTTTTTTCATGATCATTTTGGCTATTCTGGGTTACTTTGGATGTTCATAAGAATTTTGGTATCAGCTTGTCAAGTTCTGAAGATGTCAGCTGGAGTTTTGATAGGGATTGCAATGAATCTGCAGGTCGGTTTGGGAAGAATTGCCAATTGAACAATATTAAGTCTTCCAACCCATGAACACAGTATGTCTTTGCATTTATTTATGTCTTTTTAAATTACATTAAACAATGTGTTTTTTTTTTAATTTTTCAGTGCACAAATCTTGCGCTTCTTTGGTTAGGCTTATTCTCATGTTCTATTCTTCTTCGATGCTATTGAAAGTTGAATCACTTTCTTAACTTTCATTCTCACACAGTCCATTGCTAGTATATGGAAATATAACTCACTTTGTCTATTGATATTGTATTCTGTAACCTTTCTGAATACATTTATTACTTTTAAAACTTTTTTAAGTGTAAATACATTAAAATATTATATAAAATATCATGTAATCTATGAACAGAGAGAATCACTTCTTCCTTCCAATCTAGATGCCTTTATTTTTTTTCCTTTGTTCCTAATTACCCTACCTAGCCTTCTAGTACAATATTAAATAAAAGTATGGGCATTAAGCACCCTTGTCTTGTTCCCAATCTTAAGAAAAAAGCATTGAATCTTTATCCATGGCATATAATGTAAGCTGTAGTTACATTTGGGTATATCCTTATCAGGTTGAGAAAAGTCCCCATTTTGTCAAATGCTTTCTCTGGGTCTAATGTGATGATCAAGTGTTTTTCCTTTACTCTGTGAATATGGCATTTTATGGTTTGACATCTGAAAATTGACTGAGCTTTCAGATGTTGAACCAGCTTTGCATTCCTGGAGTGAATTTCACTTTATAATGGTATCCTTTATATATGATGCTGGATTATTTTGGTAGTATTTTGTAGAGAAATTGTGTGCTTATATCCATAAGGAATATTGTTCCATAGGGTTATTTTTTTTAATCTTTTTATCTGTTTTTATATCAGGGTAATGCTCACATCATAGAATGTATTAATAAGTGTTCTCTCTTCTACTTTTGGAAGAATATTAAAGGTTTCTTGATTATTTTTCTTCAAGTTTGGAAGAATGAACTAGTAAAACTGTCTGGGCCTCAGCTTTTCTTTTTGAGGTTTTCTTGATTACTACTTCAATGTTTTTACTTAATATAAATCCGTTCCAATTATGAACTTCTTGATTTAGTTTCAGTACGTCTTTTTTAGAAAATGTCTATTTCTTCTAGGTTATCTAATTTGTTAACATGTAGTTGTTTATAGTATTCCCTTATAATCCTCTCTATTTCTGTAAGTTCAGTAGTGAGGTCCCCACTTTTGTTCCTGATTTTAGTAATCAGAGCCTTCTTGCTTTTTCTAAGAGAGTTTGCTAACAGTTTGTCAATTTTGTTGATCTTTTTAAAAGTATTTTTTATTGATTACACTGTTACATTGTCCCGATTTTTTTCTCATGGGCCCCTCTACTCAGTAACCCCTTCCCTCCAGCAATCCCCCCTTAGTTCATGTCCATACATCATACATGTACATTCTTTGGAGTCTCCCTTTCCCATACTATTTTTAACATCCCCTTGTCTATTTTTTCCTACCAATCATGCTTCTTACTCACTGCACCATTTTTGCCATTCTCCCCCTTCCACCTCCCAATGATCCCCATACCTATGATTCTGTCCATGTTCTGGTTGTTTGTTTTGTTTTTATGTTCAGTTGTTGATAGTTGTGAGTTTATTGTCATTTTAATGTTCATAATTTTGATCTTCTTTTTCTTAAATAAGCCCCTTTAACATTTTGTGTAATAATGGCTTGGTGATGAAAAACCCCTTTAGCTTTACCTTCTCTGGGAACCACTTTATCTGCCCTTCCATTCTAAATAATAGCTTTGCTAGATTATCTAAGTTGTAGGTCCCTACTTTTCATCAGTTTCAACACTTCTTTCCAGGATCTTCTACTCTGCAAAGTTTCGTTTGAGAAATCAGCTGACAGTCTTGTGGGAATTGGTTTGTAGGTAACTCTCTGCTTTTCTCTTGATGCTGATAAGACTCTCTTTATATTTAATCCTTGGAATTTTAAATATCATGTGTCTTGGTGTGGTCCTCTCTGGGTCCAACTTGATTGGGACTCTCTGTGTTTCATTGCTTTGCATGCTATTTCCTTTGCCAAATTAGGGAAGATGACTGTCATTAACTTTTCAAATAGATTTCCAATTTCTATCTTTTTTAAATTAATTTATTTAGTTTATTGCTGTTCAAACACTTATCTCCATTGTCACCCCACCATGCTCTGCCACCCACCCCCAATCCTGCCTCCCTTTGGCTTTGTCTATCTATCCTTCATATATGTTCCTTCACAACCCTTCCACTATTTCCCCCCATTATCCCTCTCCTGCCTCCCCTCTGGTCAGTGTCAATTTCTTCTTTATTTCAACGTCTCTGGTTATATTTTGCTTGTTTGTTTGTTTTGTTCCACTTCTTCGATTTGTTCCATTTTGTTCCATTAGGTTCCACTTCTAGGTGAGATCATATGGTATTTCTCTTTTACCACCTGGCTTATTTCACCTAGCATAATGCTTTCCAGATCCACCCATGCTGTCAGAAAGGGCAGGAGCTCCTTCTTTCTTTCTGCTGCATAGTATCCCATTGTGTAAATTTACCATAGTTTTTTTGATCCACCTATTTACTGGTGGGCACCTAGGTTGTTTCCAGCACTTGACTATTGTAAATTATGCTGCTATGAATATTGGGGTGCATAGGTTCTTTTGAATTGGTGTTTCAGAATTTTTAGAGTATAATCCCAGCAGTGGAATTGCCAGGTCAAAAGGCAGCTCCATTTTTAGTTTTCTGAGGAAATTCCATACTGTTTTCCATAGTGGTTGCACCAGTCTGCAATCCCACCAACAGTGCACTAGGGTTCCCTTTTCTCCACATCCTCTCCAGCACTTGTTGTTTGTTGCTTTGTTTATGATGCTCATTCTCACTGCTGTGAAGTAGTATCTCGCTGTGGTTTTAATTTCCATATCTCTGATGGTGAGTGATGCTGAGCATCCTTTCATATGTCTCTGGGCTCTCTGTATGTCCTCCTTAGAGAAGTGTCTGTTCAGGTCCTTTGCCCATTTTTAATTGGGTTGTTTGTCACCCTGTAGTGGAGTCGTGTGAGTTCTTTATATATTTTGGAGATCAAACACTTGTCTGAGGTATCACTGGCAAATATATTTTCCTGTACAGTTGGTTTTCTTTTCATTTTAATGCTGTTTTCTTTAGCTGTGCAGAAGCTTTTTACTTTGATGAGATCCCACTTGTTTATACTTTCCTTTATGTAACCTGCTCTAGGGGACATATCAATGAAAATATTGCTGCATGGAATATCTGAGATTTTCTTGCCTATTTTGTCCTTTATGACTCTTACTGTGTCATGGCATATATTTAAGTCTTTACTCCATCTTGAGTTTATTTTTGTGTATGGTGTAAGTTGGTGCTTCAGTTTCATTTTTTTGCATGTAGCTGTCCAACTCTCCGAACACCATTTGTTGAAGAGGCCATTTTTACTCCATTTTTAGCTTCTGCCCCCTTTGTTGAATATTAATTGACCATAGAGACTTGGGTTTACTTCTGGGCTCTCTATTCTTTTCCATTTGTCTATGTGTCTGTTCTTATGCCAGTACCAGGCTGTTTTGATTATGGTGACCTTGTAATATAGTTTGATATCAAGTATTGTATTGTGATCCCTCCTACTTTGTTCTTTTTCTGAAAATTGCCACAGCTATTCAGGGACATTTATGGTTCCATATAAATTTTTGAAATGTTTGTTCTATATCTGTGAAATATGTCATTGGTACTTTAATGGGGATTGCGTTGAATATATACATTGCTTTGGGTAATATGGACATTATGAGGATGTTAATTCTTCCAGTCCATGAACACGGTATATGCTTCCTTTTATATGTTGCTTCCTTAATTCCTTTGTTCAATGTTATATAGTTTTCTGAGTACACGTCTTTTACCTCATTAGTTAGGTTTATTCCTAGGTACTTTATTTTACTTGTTGCTATAGTAAATGGGATTATTTCTGATTTCTGATTATGATCTTTCATTTTTGGTGTATACAAATGCATTTGATTTCTGAATATTGACTTTGTTTCCTGCAGTTTTGCAAATTCACTTATTACATCAAGTAGATTTTTGGTGGAGTCTATAGGGTTTTCTCTGTACACTATCATGTCATCTGCAAACAATGACAGTTTTACCTCCCCCTTTCCAATTTGGATGCCTTTTATTTTTTGTTGTTTTTGTTGTCTGATTGCTGTGGCTAGGACTTCCAATACTGTCTTCAATAGAAATGGTGAAAGCAGACATCCTTGTCTTGTTCCTGATCTTAGTGGGGAAGCTTTTATTTTTTTGTCTGTTGAGTATGATATTGGCTGTAGGTTTCTCATATGTGGCCTTTATTATGTTGAGGGATGCTCCCTGTACTCCCACTTTTCTGAGTGTTTTAATAAAAAATGGGTACTGTACCTTCGCAAATGCTTTTTCTGTATCTATTGATATGATCATGTGATTTTTGTCTTTTGTTTTATGTGATGTATTAGGTTTATGGATTTTCAAATATTGTACCAATCTTGCGTCTCTGGGATGAATCCCACTTGTTCATGGTGTATGGTTTTTTTAATGTATTGCTGGATCCTGATTGCCAGTATTCTGTTCAGATTTTAGCATCTATGTTCATCAGCAATATTGGCCTGTAGTTTTCTTTCTTTGTTGTGTCTTTATCTGGTTTTGGAATTAGGATCGTGCTGGCTTCATAAAAAGAGTTTGGGAGTCATCCCTCTTCTTGGATTAGTCTGAGAAGGATAGGGGTTAGCTCTTCCTTAAATGTTTTGTAACTTTCTCCTGTGAAACCATCTGGTCTGGAGTTTTGTGTACCAGGAGTTTTGTCATTACTGTCTCAGTTCTGTCTGCTGTTATTGGTCTGTTCAGGCTTTTTGCTTCTTCTTCATTCAGTTTTGGAGATTATGTTTTTTAAAATTTGTCCATTTCATCCTGGTTTTCAAATTTCTTGGCATATAGTTGTTTGTAACAATTTCTTACAATACTTTGTATTTCTGTGGTATCACTGTAATCTTTCCTCTTTCATTTCTGATTTTGTTTATTTGGGTCCACTCTCTTTTTTCTTAATGAGTGTGCTTAAAGGCTTGTCAATTTTATTTATCTTTTCAAAGAACCAGCTCCTGGATTTATCAATTCTTTGCGTTGTTGTTTTAGTCTCTCTGTCATTTACTTCTGCTCTGATCTTGGTTTATTTTCTTCCTTCTACTCACTCAGGACTTCATGTTTGTTCTGGTTCATGTAGATGTAGGGTTAAGTTGTTTATTAGAAATGTTTCTGTATTTTTTAGGCAGGCCTATATCACTAAGAACTTCACTCTCAGAACTGCCTTCACTGTGTCCTGTAAGTTTTGGATTGTTGTCAGTTCAGTAACATTTGTTTCCAGAAACTCTTTGATTTCTACTTTGATCTCATTCTTAACCCATTCATTGCTTACCAGCATGCCATGCAATCTCCATGAACTTGAGTGGTTTTGAATTTTTAGCTTGAGGTTGGTTTCTAGTTTGAGGTCCTTGTGGTCCAAGAAAATGCTTGATATGATTTCAATTTTCTTGAATTTGTTGAGGCTTGATTTGTGTCCTTTTATGTAGTCTATCTTTGAAAATGTTCCACTGCATTTGAAAAGAATGTGTATTTTGCTTCTTTGGGATGAAGGTTATATATATATCAGTTAAGTCCATTTGTTCAAGGGCATTGTTCAATGACACAATATCTTTGTTGATATTTTTTTGGAAGATCTGTCCATTTTTGACAGTGGGGTGTTAAAATCCCCTAGTGTAAATGTGCTGCGGTCTATATCTTTCTTGATGTCCTCCAAGATTTTCCTTATATATTTGGGTTCTCATATGTTGGGTGCATATATGTTTACAATGTTTATGTCTTCTTGATGGATTCTTCTCTTGAGTATTATGAAGTGTCCTTCAGTGTCTGTTTATGGCTTTTGTTTTGAAGTCTATTTTCTCTTATGTAAGCATTGCTACCTAAGCTTTTTTTCCCTGTCCATTTGCTTGGAATTTTTTTTCCAACCCTTCACTTTCAGTCTGGGTAGGTGTATTTTTCTGAGGTGGGTGTCTTGTAGGCAGCATATGTGTGGGTCATGTTTTCTCACCCATTCAGCTACCCTATGTCTTTTGATTGGAGCATTTAATCCATTAATATTTAAAGTTATTATTGATAGGTATTTATTTATTCTTCCCTTTTTGTACCTGTGTTCCTCTCTCTCTCTCTCTCTCTCTCTCTCTCTCTCTCTCTCTCTCTCTCTCTCTCTCTCTCTCCCTCCCCCCCCCCCTCTCCCCCTGTTCTTATACCACTCCCTTTAGCATATCTTGCTGTGCTGGTTTGGTGGAGGTGTATTCTTTCAAACTTATTTTGTCTGGGATACTCCTTATTTCACCTTCCATTTTAATTGATAGCCTGGCTGGGTAGAGGTGTGTTGGTTGCAGGCTTTTACTTTTCATTACTTGAAATATTTATTGCCATTCTCTCCTGGCTTGCAGTGTTTCTATTGAGAAATCAGTTTCTAGCCTTATGGAACTCCTTTGTATGTTACTTCTTGTTTCTCCCTTGCTGCTTTTAAGAGTCTGTCTTTGTCTCTGAAATTTGGCATTTTAATTATGATGTGTCTTTGAGTAGGCCTCTTTAGGTTCATCTTGATTGGGACCTTCTGTGCTTCCTGAACTTGTATAGTTTTTCCCCTCTCCAAGTCGAAAACTTTTCTGTCATTATTTTTCAATCAGGTTTTCTACCCCTTGCTATGTTTCTTCTCCTTCTGGTATTCCTATGATTTAAATGTTATTGTGTTTCATGTTGTCTTGCAGTTCCCTTAAGCTAGCTTCATAGTATTTTAGTGCTTTTTATACAGCTTCTTTACCTGGGCATTTCTTTTTACTTTGTCTTCCACCTCACAAATTCAGTCCTATTCTTCATCTAGCCTCCTTGTAATTCCTTCTAGTGTTTTTTTTTTTTTTAATTATTTCAGAAATTGTATTCTTCATTCCTTCCTGGTTCTTGCCTATATTTTCTATTTCCTTTTTAATACTGTTATAGTTCTGAGTTCCCTGTAGTTGTCTGTGAGTTCTTTGAGCATCCTCATAACCATTCTTTTGAATTCTACATCTGATAGTTTGCTTGTTTCCATTTCATTTAACTATTTTAGTGGGGAGTTTTCCATTCCTTTCTATTGCAGGCTCTTTCTTAATCTCCTGATTTTAGGTGAGTCTTTTTGTTTGTTTCTGTGATTCCTGATGCTCTGCTTTGCTAACTGTCTTTGTAGGGTGAAAATCTATGGTAGTCTTATAAGACTTAGTGATGTGGTCTCTTTGATCTCCTTGTCTGGATGCTCTAGGGTTGCCCTTTCTTCTGTTTGTGTGGGATTTCTTGTTGTACTTGAGTTTCACCTTTCGATGGCTCCTCTATTGGCGAGTTCTGTACTCCAGTTTGTTTACTGGTATTCACAGCTCCCACCTTATCTTGTTTGTGATCGGGATTTACAGACTATTCTCAATGGCTTCCCTTCTTTGCTGAGCTTCAAAGCTTCTAAGACCTTGGCATCTGGGAATTGAAAGGCAGAGGGAGGGAGCACAGGGCAGGAGCAGTGCCTGGGCATGTGCCCATAGAGGGTGCTGCCTAAGGGGACCAGTAACAGAGGGCAAAAACTGCCACAACCAGACAGCAGAGCAGCGACTACCAGATTTCCAATATCTTGCTCTTCCTCTTCTGGCACTCTTTGATGCAAATGTTGGACCTCTTGAAGTTGTCCCAGAGGCTGCTTATACTACCCTCATTTTTTTTTTATTCTTTTTTCTTCTTGTTGTTCTGATTGGTTGTTTTCTGCTTCCTTATGTTCCAAATCATTGATTTTATTCTTGACTTCATCCAGTCTGTTGTTTCCCTGTAAATTGTTGTTTATTTCAATTAGTGAATCCTTTGTTTCTGGCTGTATCTTTTTTATGATGATGAGATCCTCACTGAGTTCCTTGACCATCTTTATAAACAGTGTTTTGAACTCTGCATCTGATACATTCCTTATCTCCATTTTGTTTAGCTGTTTTTATGGAGTTTTGATCTGCTCTTTCATTTGGGCCATGATTCTGCCTCTTTGTTTTGGCAGCCTCCCTGTGTTTGTTTCTATGTATTAGGTAGAGCTTCTTTGAGTCTGTGTCTTACTAGTGTGGTCTAATATAGTAGGTATCTTCTAGGGTACAGTGGCACAGCCTCCCCTTTCACCCAAGCTGAGCATTTGAGGTGTGCCTTTTGTGTGGGCTGAGTACACCTTCCTCTTGTAGTTGAACCTTGGTTCTTGTTGGCAGATCAATGGGAGGGATTTACCCAGGCCAGTCAGGGAAAAGGATTGGCTGTGACCACTTAGCAGCAACCTCTACCCTCCATGGAGGATCAGCTGTGCAAGAGCAGGGTGGCAGTGTTACAAAGTGGTCTATAGTTGTCCACTGTGTGCGCTGGCCCTGGAATTTCCTAGGTGGTGCAGGGCAATGTCATCCCCCACCTGTTTTTTGCCTGGGGCCACCCTGCTTGAGTTATAAAACAAACTGAGATGGCTGCTACTTGTGCTGGGCTTGGAGATTCCAATGCAAAGCCAAGCTGTGAAACTAATCTGGCTATTGCTAATCCCCAGCCTGGAGCTCAATGAAGCCATCTTTTGCTTGTTTGAGAAGATTTAGGAAGTTGTGATGCACAACCCAAGACTAACTATTCATTTGGAAAAGCAGCTTGGGTGGGCCCATAAGTTGGGTGGGGCAGAATCTCTGGGGATCTTCAAGGCAGGTCAAACAATGTTAGCCAGAAAAGGGACAATGGCCTCTGCTTGCCCCAGTGCCAGACACTTCACCTCTCCCAGTATGCCACTGGTGCCCTTCAAGCTGCCACCCTAGCAATGGAGCTCAAAGCAAATGAGTCTGATTAGGTGAGTCCATGTGGGGGCTCTTTCAAGAGGAACTGCTTGAGGCTCCAGCAGTTTCTTCCACCAACTCAATCCCTGCTGTTTTTTGCAAGCAGGCGTGGTGGGGATTTATCATCCTGCCACTGGAACTCTGGGCTGGGAGGCCTGGTGTGGGACTGAGCCTCCTCACTCCTGAGCTATCCATCCTGAATTTTAATACACCACATGATGTTGAGAGACCAGCTTATTTCGTGTCTGCACCCCTCATACCAGTCTCAATGGATGTGGTTTCTTTAATTCCATAGTTAGCAGTCTTCCATTCAACTCAATTTCTGATAGCTCTGAGTGGTGGTTGTTCTGTATTTTGGTTGTAATTTTGATGTGATTGGGCAAGGAAGCAAGCCCTATCTGCCTATGCCACCATCTGGACTGGAAGCCATCAATTTTGTTTATCTTTTTAAAGAACTACTTTTGGTTTAATTGATTATCTCCATTGTTTTCCTATAACCTATTATGTTTATCTCCACTCTAATCTTTATTATTTCCTTCATTCTGTTTGCTTTGGTTTCATTTGTTCTCCTTTTCCAGTAATTACATCAAGCCATAAAATAAATCACAAAATGTTTAAAAAGATTGAAATAATATAAAATATGTTCTACAACCAAAATAGCATGCAATTAGAAATCATTAGGACATTTCTAAGGACATTTGGGGAGTTCATAAATATGTAGGAAATGAAAAAAACACTCCTCAATAACCAATGAGTCAAAAAAAGAGCACAAAACAAATTGCACATTAATTAGAGATAAAAGAAAATGAACACACTACATACCAAAATTTATGGGATATAGCTAAAGTGGAACTTAGAGGAAAAATCACAGCAGTAAACAGCCATGTTTATAGAAAGAAAAAAAAGCACATCAAAACTACAACCGAAGTATAGAACAACCATCATTCAGCACCATCAGAAATCAAGCTGAATGGAATTCCTATGAGTATGGAATTAAAGAAGAAACCAACTACAGAATTAAAGAATAAACCAAATTGAGACTGGTAGGAGGGGCAGAAACATGGAACGGGCTGGTCCCACATTTACGTGTAGTGGATAACAATCAGGGTGGATATCTCAAGAGAGAGAGGTCCCAGCTCCACACTAGGCTCCCAGCCCAGGGTTCCAGTGTCAGGAAGATAAGTGCCCATAACTTCTGGCTGTAAAATCCAGCAGGGATTGAGGCTGTGGAAGCCAGAAACTTCTGGAGTCTCAGGAAGTTCCACTTAAAGGGCCCATGCATAGACTTACTTGGACTGACTCCCTCTGAGCTCTACCATGGGGGCTGCAGATTGAAAGGCGTCAGAGAGATATGAGGTGAAACTGAATTGTTCAGCAGCAGGGTGAGAGTTGGGTGGCCACTTTGTTCCATACAGAAGTGCTGGTGGAGGCCATTGTTCCTTTTCTGAGCCCTTCCCCAAGAGAGCCACAGAGCCTTCCGGGAGGTGCCACATCTGAAATTCTGTCACCCTGGCTCACACTATTTGGCCCACCCCGGAGGTCAAAACACTATTCCTTGAGGTCCTACCCCACCCAAACTTCAGACCCACCCAAGCTGTTTTTAGTGGCTTTTCCATACAAGTGGCTAGTCTTAACCCATACTTCAGATTTTCCTAAATTTTCTCAAACAAGCAGCATCTGACTTCAGCAAGCCCTGTATTTCTAGCTAAGTTGCCCCAGGCCCAACACTCACAGCAGTCAGCCTTGATTCATAGCTTGGCCTTGACTAGGCACCTCCAAGCCCAGCACAAGTAGCAGCCATCTGCAGATCACTTTGTAGCTTATGCTACGTGACCGTGGACAAAACCCAGTCAGTTGCTGACCTTGAATGTGCCAAATGAAATCAAGGCTGGGTGTACACAGCCCCCAAAAGGAGGGTGTACACAGCCCACATGTGGGTGAACCTTGAATACCCAGTTTGGGTAATAGGGTAGGCTGTACCATTGGACTTTATAGGACACCTATGACATTAGACCACTCCATCAAGCCTGGAAGATGTAGCAGATCTACCTGTTGCGTAGAACTAAAGAGGGTTCTCAAAGATGGTGGCCAAGTAGGTGGAAACTGAGCCCACTTCCTCTTGCTCCCAACTCAGATTCTTGGCTGACCTTCTAACATATAATGTGAACAATCAATGGAGTCTTAGCTGATATGAAGTTCTGAAGCCAAGGAATACAGAAGATGCTTCACAGTGAGCAGTAAGGAGATTTTATAAGTTCAAGGGGGAAATACCCCATGCAGCAGCAGAGAGACTAGTCAGAAATCACAGCTTTTTGGATCCCTCCCCTCCCAGGGCAGGGGGCCCTGGTCCTGCACAGAGAAGCCCCAAACCAAGGATGGGAGAGACTTGGGAGGATATATGAAGTCAGGGAGAACCACACAAAGCAAGGAGCATGTGTATAGCTGCAGCACCAAATGCCAACCTGGAGAATGCCAGAGAGAGGACTCTATCTCCCAAAATAATCAGGGGCCTCAACTGAGTCAGGCAAAAGCAGGCTACAGCCAATTGTGACTGAGAGAGACTTTTGGCTTTTTGGGGAGGTGGTGTGCATGGAAAAACAGACAGTAATTCGGTACTGCAGTGGGTGTGCCACAGAGAGAATTTTTAAATGGGGAGCTAAAACATTGCTTGGCCGGGACCCCATGCACAGCTGCCCTGCCAGCAAAGGGACAAGATTGAAAGTGCAGTTTGCTCCCAAAGATTACAGCTGGTCAGGGAGATCAGAAAGTCGCAAGCAAAGGGATTTTTGGGCCCCAGCCCAGTAGCACTAGCAAGCCAGTGGCTGGACAAAATGGAGACTTCAGGACTGTGTCTACTGCGAGGGCAGTGGGCTGGGAATTAGACAGGCAAGAGTTGAATGCATGAGATTATTTATAGCTAGGCAGAATCCCCTTCCCCAGCAAAGTTCAAGTTTCTGGGAAGGGAAGGACATACCCAACTCCCACCTCTTGGAGGACTGCAAGCACTACATCCAATGGGGAAGTTCTGCAGAATAGGCAAGACAGACTCAAGAATAACCTGCAGGGAACGTATTTTCAGGAGAAAGACAGGAAAAGAAACCCAAAGGGACTCATTTTGAACTTCTCTCAGAAAGACAAAATACAGTGGTTCCTAGGGTCCTATTTCACTGAGGCCTCAAAGGCATGCAGATCAGAAATCAGTACAGCAAGGAATAATCAGGGCCCTGTCAAACCATGGCTGTCACACACAGCTGCCATCAACAGTAAGCAGGAAAGAGCTGATCTTACATAGATTGAGCCCTCCCTTGAAATAGATACCTAGTTCATCAGAAGCTATACATTATTGGAAATAAGCTGGGACAGGCCAAGACAGGTGGCACAGGGGCAGGAGAACACACACACAATTCTCCCAGAAGACTGAACAGCACCTCTTCGGGGAGACCCAGGGGTCCTACCCTCCCAATCTCAATAGAAGCCCCCTCTAGAGACAGGTGAAAGTGGTAATGTGTGGTGCTGCCAGAAGTTGGATGACCCTCCCCTGACCTTGAGCTGATAAAAAGCCAAAGGCAGATCCAGAAGGAGAAGACAGAAGGCAAACACCAAACTCTGGTGAGATGAATTGTACCTTGTTCTTATTCACTAATTGCATTTTTTTCTCACACATAGATTTTTAATATTTTCTCTTCAATTGTATTCTAACTAATTCACTATTTTGTCTTATTTTTTTATTTTACTAAGATTTTTATTTTTCTAATTTTATTTTTATTTCAAACCTCACATGGTACCCTACCCTTGTCTTAATCCATTTTGTTGTCTTCTTCTCCTTACTTATTTTAGTTTTATTTGCAAGATTTAAATGGACTTTATTGTTAAAAGGGGGGTCCTACCAAGCAGGGCCTAATAAATATGTGGTCCCAGGATGTCACAATGGAGAAATCAAGAGGTCATGACTGCAGAAGAGGTCACTGTAACTGAAGGATGTGATCCAGGGGAGACCAGCCAGAAATGTAGCAGACATGATCAGGACAGATGAGGGTGGCCAGGTCACAGGGTGAGGGACAGGACAGCCCCTTCACTTCTTGTAGCTCTCCAGGTAGACAAGACCCAGCCAGCCAGCATGAGGATGCACAGGAAGCAGAAAGTGAGCCCAGGCACAATCCAAGGTCCCAAGCTGCTCCTGCGGCACCAGGAGCCACCAGGCCCAGACTGTTAGGTCCCTCAGCAGTAGCAGTGTCAGCACAGACATGACCACACAGAACGGACTCTTATTTTAAATTTTATTTCCCCATTTTTATGCCTTGTTCCTATTCCTTACTATTTCTCCTCCTTCTATCCTCTCAAAATCATTTTTCTTTCCTTTAGTCAGCTTCTCTTTCTTATAATATTCTTATTTTATTTCCACTTTTATTCATCATTGCTTGTTTGGCATGGATATTGCAGTTATAGCTTTTTTTCCTTCAATTTTACTCCTATTTGTTCCTATTTTTTTAATTTCAAATCACATAGGTTACTCTTCCTGTCTTACTCCACTTTGCCTTCTGCCTTCCCATGCTTATTTGAGTTTGGAATTTTATTTTTCCCGTTTGTTAGCCTGGATTCTATTCCTTACTCATATTATGTCTCCTCCTTCTATCCTCTCAAAATCATGCTTCTTTACTGTAGATATCTAATATTCTATTTTCTCTTTCTTATCATATTCTTATTCTCTTTCCACCTTTATTATTTTTTGCTCACATGTGGTTGTTATTGACCCTTTTGTGGCTTTTCTCCAATTTTGTTCCTATTGGTCCACTATTTTTTCTTACTTTATTTCAAAGCTCATATAATATTCTTCCCTTTTCTTACTCCATTTTGCCATCACCTTTCCAATTTTGATCTACGTTTTAAAAATTGTTTTCTCCCTTTCTTAGACTTTCTATTCCCTACTCTTATTATTATTTCACACTCTTCCCTCTCAAAATCATTTTCCCTCCTTTAGTCATCTCATATTCTTTTTTCCTATTTTATAATCTTAATCTCGACAGATCCAACCACAATGGAGGCATAGGTAGAAATGCTTCACTTCCTTGCACAACCAAAAGAAGGACAACAACCAATTTAAAAACAATTAATAACCAGAACTGCCAGAAAATCAAATTGCATGGAACTCTGATAACCGAGGAGTTAAAGAAACATTCATCCAGATGGGTAGGAGGTGCAGAGACAGGCTGTCAGGCAGAGTAGACAGCAGCAAGGCGGTGGACCATGTGAGCCAGGCTGGACTTGCTGACCAGGAAACTAAAGACTCAAAACCTCTAGCTGTAAAATACTGTGGAGGGTGTGAAGACATTAAGAACTCCCAGTCTCACAGGAGAGTTTGTTGGAAGGTGAGGCTAGAACCAAGGGAGCAAGTGGCATTGTTCCTGCTCTGACCCCTCCCCCACAGACAGCACCACAATGCATCAAAGAGGGTTGCCCCGCCCTGGCAATTACCTAAGGCTCTGCCTTTTATGACATTACAGGTGTGCTAAGAGAAAGAAATATGGTCCAAGTGAGAAAACAGATCAAAACTCTAGAAAAAGAGCTAAGCGATAAGGAGATAGACAACATATCTGACACCCAGTTCAAAACACTGGTAATCAGGACACAGAATTGATTATGGTTGCAAAGTGAAGGAAGAAATGAAGGCGACTCAAAATGAAATAAAGCAAAATAAACAGGGAACCAATAGTGAAGGGAAAGAAACCAGGACTTAAATCAAGGATTTGGAACAAAAGGAAGAATAAACATCCAACTGGAACAGAATGATGAAACAAAAATTCAAAAAAAAAATGGAGACGCTTAGGAACCTCTGGGACAACTTTAAGTATTCCAACATGAGGGTGTCAGAAGGAGAAGAGGAAGAGCAAGAAATTGAAAACTTATTTGAAAAAATAATGGAGAACCTCCCTAGTCTGGCAAAGGAAATAGAATTCTAGGAAGTCCAGGAAGCTCAGAGGGTCCCAGAGTGTTCCGTTAATCCTAGAGTTCCAATCCTTGGACTCAAGGAAGCACACACTAAGGCACATCATAATTACATTACCCAAGATTAAAGATAAGTAGAGAATCTTAAAAGAAGAAAAAGGAAAGGAGACAGTTACCTACAAAGGAGTGCCCATAAGACTATCAGCTGATTTCTCAAAAGAAACATTACGGGCAAGAAGAGGCTGGGAGGAAGTATTTGAAGTCATGAAAGGCAAGGATGTACATCCAAGATTACTCTATCCAGTAAAGCTATCATTTAGAATGGAAAGGCAGATAAAGTGCTCCTCAGATAGGTCAATTTAAAGGAGTTCATGATCACCAAGCTCTTACTATATGAAATGTTAAAGGGACTTATCTAAGAAATAGAAGATAAAAAACTATGAACAGTAAAATGACAACAAACTCATAACTATCAACAACTGAAACTAAAAAACAAAAAGAAAAACTAAGCAACCAAATAAAACAGGAACAAAATAACAGAAATGGAGATCACATGGAGGGTATTTGATAGGGTGGGAGAGAGGGAGAATGAGGGGGAAAGTTACGGGAATAAGAAGCATAATTGGTAGGCACAAAATAGACAGCGGGAGGTTAAGAACAATACAGGAACTAGAGAAGCCAAAGAACTTATATGTACCACCCATGGACATGAACCAAAGGGGGGCTGGCAGGAATGCTGGAGAGTGGGGGGTGCAGGGTGGTGGGAGGATAAAGGGGAGGGAAAAATTGGGACAACTATAATAGCGTAATCAATAAAATATGCTTTAAAATCCTTTTTAAAAAGGCATACAAACTCCTGCAAAATTTTAACAGTCAACAGAGCATTGCTCCTAAGGGAGAAGGGAATGGAGATTTGGGGGAGCACCATGAACATTTACTAAATTCCTTCTAACTATCCTAGAGGAGAATCAGTAGGACCTTGGAGCTAGGTACCCAAAGAAATTCAAAGGAATTACATGTGATGCTTTATATCCTTCCTAGAAGGAATGTGAGGAATGAGATACTTTTATATATTTGAATAAATCAAGTTTTTCCAGGTCTCCAAAAAGTATTCTTAATATTTTCTACTTTATTGATCTTTGCTCATTCGCTGATGTGGTAGGGTGCTATTTTTGCTGGTGTGAGTATGCTTTTCTAGGTAGTTTTGGTTTGTTCTGCCAGCACCTGTAAAACAGCATACAAGATGTGGTGGAAGTTGTGACTCTCAGTCAGCCAGCTGGAAGGAAGAACACACCAATGAATGAGCCATCAATTATCAAACCCAAGTTCAACAAGAGAGACCACATACCCTGAATTAAGGGCATTTCTAGAGGATCCATATCAGGATATCAAAGAGACTGCACCACTGAGTGCCACAGAACTCCAACCACAGCAGGCCACACTATGAAGACAGGCAGTGAAAGCAGAGCAATCTGAGATGCAGAAACAAACAAAAAGTGTCACCTAAAAATGGTGAGAGAAATAAACAACCCCCAGTTGAAAGGAAAGGAGGAATCCCCAGAAAAAAAACTAAATGAAGTTGAGGCAAGCAATCCATCAGACATAGCATTTACAATAATGGTTATAAAGATGCTCAAGGAACTCAGTGAGAACCAAAAAGAACTTTATGGGAGCTACAAGGGACTTAGTGGGAATAGCAGCAGCATGAAAAAAGACACAGAATCTATTAATAAGACCACAAGGAAATGAAGAATACAATATCTGAAATAAAGAAAACACTAGAAGGAATTAAAAACAGGCAAGATAAGGCAAAGGACCAAGTTAGCAAGCTGTAAGAAAAGGTAGAAAAAAACACCCAGTCAGAGCAAAACAACAATAAAAAAAAAACCAAAAAAAGAATGAGGATAGTTTAAGAGAACTTCAGGACAACATGAAATGTAACAATATTAATATCATAGGAATACCAGAAGGAAACTAGGAACAAGGCATAGCAAACCTGTTTGAAAAAGTTATGAAAGAAAACTTCCTTAACTTGGTGAGGGAAAATATCATGCAAGCAAAGCAAGCACAAAGGGCCCCAATCAAGAGGAATCCAAAGAGGTCCTCTCCGAAACACATCATGATTAAAATGGCAAAATTTAAAGACAAAGAGAGAATGTTAAAGGCAACAAGGGAGAAACAGCTAGTAAGTAACATGTAAGGGCACTGCAATAAGGCTATCAGCTGATTTCTCAACAGAAACACTACAAGCCACAAGGGACTGGCATGAAGTATTACAAGAAATGAGAAGCAAATACCTGCAACTAAGACTACTCTACCTATCAATGTTCTAATTTATTTATTTTTTAATTCCTTTTTTAAAGATTTTATTTATTTTTTGACAGAGGGGAAGGGAGGAGAAATAAAGGGAGAGAAACCTCAATGTGTGGTTGCCTCTCATGCACCCCCTACTGGGGACCTGTCCCACATCCCAGGCAAGTGCCCTGACTGGGAATTGAACCAGCAACCATTTGGTACACAGGATGGTACTCAATCCACTGAGCCACACCAACCAGGGCAGCAATGCTCTAATTTAAATTGGAAGGTGAAGAAAAGAGCTTCCCAGACAAAAGAAAGCTAAATGAGTACATCTGCACCAAGCCAGTATTGCAAAAGATGTTAAAGGGACTATTTTAAGAAAAAAAAAAGAGAGAAAGAGAGGGAAACAGAGTACATAGGGAAAAAAATGTCAATAGACAACTACCTATCAACAATAACTTTAAATGTAAGTGGATTAAATGCCACAATCAAAAGGCATAGGGTAGCTGAGTGGAGAAGCAAACATGGTTCCAATATATGCTGCCTACCAGAGACTGACCTCAGAACCAAAGATCTGCACAAGCTGAAAGTAAAGGGATGGAAAAAATAGCCCAGGCAAATGGACAAGAAAATAAAAAGCTAGGGTAACAATACTTATATCACACAAAATAGACCTCAAAACACAGGCCATAAAAAGAGACAAAGATTACTACATAATACTTACAGGAGTGGTCTGACTAGAGGACACAAACCTTGTAAATATATATGAACTTGATTTAGGAACACCTAAATACATAAGTAATATCCAGTATTAGAAGACTTTAAGAAGAAAAGCAACAAAAATACACTCACCATATGAGATTTTAACACCCCACTGTCAACAACAGATAGATCTTCAAAAAAAGAATCAACAAGGATATTGTGGCACTGAACAAGACACTAGACCAAATGGAATTAGCTGATATTTATAAAATATTTTACCCCAAAGAAGCAAAGTATACATTCTTTTCAAATGCACATGGATCATTTTCTAAGATATATTACATGATAGGCTACAAAACAAACTTTAACAAATTCAGGAAATTTGAAATCATATCAAGCATTTTCTTGGATCACAATGGCTTAAAACTAGAAAAAAATCACAAGAAAAAAATTCAAAAACATTCTAATACATGGAGACTGAATAACATGTTATTAAATAATGAGTGGGGTAACAATGAGATCAAGAAAGAAATCAAAAAGTTTCTGGAAACAAATGAAAATGAACACACAAAAACCCAAAACATATGGGACATAGTGAAGGCAGTCCTGAGAGGGAAGTTCATAGGAATACAGGCCTATCCAAAGAATATAGAAAAATCTCAAACAACCTACATCTACAAGAACAAGAGGAACAACAACAAACAAAGCCCAGAGCAAGTAAAATGAAAGGAATAATCAAGATGAGAGAATTAAATGACATAGAGACTAAGATCACATTCCAAAGAATCGATGAACCGAGGAGCTGGTTCTTTGAAAAGATAAACAGCCCTGTCTGGTGTGGTTTAGTGGATGAAGTGCTGGCCCATGAACCAAAGGTTTGCTGGTTCAATTCCCAGTCAGGGCACATGCCTGGGTTGCGGGCAGTTTCCCAGTAGAGGGTGTGCAAGAAGGAACCACACATTAATGGTTCTCTCCTTTTCACCCTCCCTTGCCCTCTCTCTAAAAATAAATAAATAAAACATTTTAAATTTTTTTTCTGAAAAATATAAAAAGATAACCAAAATTGAATAACCTTTAACTAAACTAATCAAGAAAAAAAGGGAAAGGACCCAGGTAAATAAAATCAGAAACAAAAGAGAAGTCCTAGTCAATACCACAGAAAAACAAAGCATTATAAGAAATTATTATGAACAAATATATGCCATGAATGGGGCTACCTATGTGAAGTGGAAAAATTTCTAGAAAAATATACCATAATCTTCAGAAATTGAAACAAAAAGAAGTTGAGCTCTGCTTGGTGTAGCTCAGTGGATTGAGCATGGGCCTGTGAAACAGAGGGTCGCTGTTTCACTTCCCTGTCAGGGCACATGCCTAAGTTGCAGGCCAGGTCCCTAATAGGGGACACATGAGAGGCAACCACATATTGATGTTTCTCTTTCCCTTTCCCTCTCTCTAAAAATAAATATTTTTTTAAAAACGAAGTTGAACAGAGAGTCCCAATCAAGAGAAACAAAAACAGGCCCACTCCAAGACACATCATAATAAAAATGGCAAAATTTCAAGACAAACAGAGAATTTTAAAGGAAGCAAGGAAGAAAAAGGAAATAATATACAAGGAACCTCAATAAGGTTAGCAACTGACTTCTCAATGGAAACGCTTCAAGCCAGAAAAGAGTGGCAAGAAATATTACAAGTAATGAGAACTAAAGGACTACAACCAAGGATACTTTACCCAGCAAGACTTTCAATCAAGATATAAGGCCAAATAAGGAGCTTTTCAGACAAAAGAAGTCTAAAAGAATACACCTCCACCAAACCAGCTCTGCAAGACATGCTAAAGGGGCTGTTTAAGGAAAAGAAAGGAAAGGAAAGGAAAGAAAAGGAGGGGGGGAACACAGGTACAAAGATGACAATAAATAAGAACCTATCAATATTAACCTTAAATGTAAATGGATTAAATGCTCCAATTAAAAGACAGAGAATAGCTGAATGGATAAGAAAGCATGACCCATACATATGCTGCCTTCAAGAAACCCACCTTAGGACAAAAGACCTACACAGATTGAAAGTAAAGGGCTGGAAACAAATATTCCAAGCAAATGGACAGGAAAAGAAAGCTGGGGTAGCAATACTCATATCAGACAAAAAAGACTTTCAAAAAAGTGTCATAAAGAGAGACCCAGAAGGTCACTTCATAATACTCAAGGGAAGACTCCACCAAGAAGACATAAACATTATAAATATTTATGCACCCAATGTAGTAGCACCCAAATACATAAAGAAAATCTTAGAGGACTTCAAGAAGGATATTGAAAGCAACACAATTATAGTAGGGGATTTTAACACCCCACTGTCAAAAATGGATAGATCCTCCAAACAAAATATCATCAAAGATGTTGTGACATTGAACAAAGCCCTAGATGAAATGGACTTAACTGATATATATTATAGAGCCCTTCATCCCAAAGAATCTAAATACACATTCTTTTCAAATGTACATGGAACATTTTCTTTTTTTAATTTCATTTTAATTGTTATTCAACTACAGTTT
>PVKM010005905.1:0-46367 GCA_004027735.1 Carollia perspicillata | reverse complement strand
TATTGGAGGTAGAGTCTCAGGGCTTCCTTATTGCAGTAGCTCTCCAAACTCTTCTGTCTTTTCCCTCTGAACGTTTTCCCCAGTGCTGCTCTGTTTCCTTGCTGTTCTAGTACCGCAGCCACTGCGACTGTAGTGAGGCGGTCCACTGCCCTTCCCAGAACCTCTCTGGACCTTTCTGATGCTCTGCCAATTCAATGAACTTTTCCTCTTCTACAGAAATCCAAAGTAGTCAGTTTCAACAGCACTGTGTGTTGGGAAAACTTTTGTTTTCTCACGTTATGTTTATGGATTTTGTTCTCTGATAGTAAATATTAAAGGGAAAATCCTATTACAGTTATTTATTCACCTTGGTTTTGTCTTTCTTACCTTATCTTCAGCCTTAGGACGCCCTCTCTAGAAAGCTCAGCAGCTTCTCTCCAAAGCCCATTTCAGGGAGGGACTAAACGGGAAGAAGTGAAACTCACAAGCATGCCCGTCTGCAGATTTTAGAAAGCCTGACTAGATCAGAGAAAGAGGTTGACCAAGTGTTCCACATAAATGGCAGTAGTAGTCAGTTAAAGGTTTTGCAATAAAGGTATTTTTCCTTTAAAGCAAAATACGTTGTAACTTAAGTAACTTGAGTATGGAAACTTTACTAATGATAGGCAATCCCCTGATGAATGTGAGGTTGTAAAATTAGAAGAAATTTCTTTATATGCGGTACAAAAATTTTTTCAGTTGTACGAGAAAATTAGTTTTATAAACGAGGTGATACTGTTTAGTGTTTTATCCAACATTACAAGTTCCTTCAAGAGCCTTATGAAAGTTTCAGGACCAGAATTTCACATATATGCATTCAGAGATAAATGTTTTTAAGATGAAGATCTTCCTTTACAGCAAGGTCCCCAACCTCTGGCCACAGTCTGATACTGGTCCCTAGCCTATTAGGAACCAGGCTGCACAGCAGGAGCTCAGCAGCCAGCCACTGAGCACAGCTTTGCATCGCTGCCTGAGCTCCGCGCCTCCTGTATCTCCTCCACCTTCCCCACCCCCTGCCATTCCTGGAAATACTGTCTTCCATGGAACTGATCCCGGGTGCCAAATAGGTTGGGAACCACTGCCTCCCAGAATCACAGCATCACTTAACTCAAATTAGTACTGATGATAAGCAAAAGTAGTTTTTCAGCCTGTGTTCACCCACAAAATCTGAAATCAGTATGTGTGCAAGGTTTGTCCAGGAAGTATCTAGCCATATGCTATAAAAAATTGAGCCCTTTATTAAAGAAGATGCAAGATACAAGAAACATTGTACATAGGACAATGACATCTCAGTCCCCATTAAAGTAGGCACCTTGGGGCCTCACACAGTTCTCCTGATCACCATCAGCTGCCCGGTCATATTTTCCTAAATCTCACTGATGGTCTGAAATCTCTTCCTTTTCAAAGGTGATTTTAGTTTTGGGAAAAGCCAGAAGTCACAGGACACTAAATCAGGGCTGTAGGGGGCTGAGACACCTGGGTGATATAATGTTTCACCAAAAATCTCTGCGTGATTCATCAGTAGGCACATTGTGAGGCAGGTTGTTGTGCTGAAGCTGCCAATCACCAATTGCCCATAGCCATGGAATCCTGAATCATCTGTATAGTTCCTCGGAGGAGCACTCAAACTTAATGCAAAATTGGGTGCAGATTCATTGTTGTACTCGCTCAGTCACTTTGAATGTGACAGCCACACAGTAAACAGGCTCACTCAAGGATGTCTACTGCCCCCACTGACTAGTACAGTGAAGTCATCATTGTTCACACATGCGCATTCCAGTCCACTCTTCTTGGCTGCCAGGTTACATCGATGCTATGCAAACTGTTCTTGTTATATTAACAATGGCTGGCCTTTTTCCAGACAGACCCTCTCTGTGTGTGTATATGTGTGTGTGTGTGTGTTTTCAAATAAATTATTTCTTTTAAGTTAACTAAATTTTAATCTGTAGGGGGCTTTGATGGGTCTATTACAACACGTTGCAAAGACATAATAATGCTGATAGATTATACCTGTAGTTTGATTAACATTGTTAGAGTAGTGCTTTAAAAATGGCTGTGTTGTTATATAGTGTTCAGGCTTGAGTTAATAAGCAGCTATGGTATGTAGCTAGTCTGAGAGATTTCTTGCTAGGTTCTCAGAGGACATAATTAATAGTTTGGTTTTGGAATTATACCTTCTAAAATACATTTTGAACTCATTCATGGAAACACCTCTTTCTTAAAATTTTAAGACTGTCATTTTTTCTAGAACTGTGTATTTAATCATCCACTCTAAAAATACAGGACATTTTGTTTTTGTCATTTTCAATGGAGGGGATTGTTTGGTAATTAGAGATTATTGTTGAAGAGGCACATTATTTTGAAAATACACATTTATTGAGAGGAGATCTGGGAATGTAAACTTGACAGAGAGGTTGCATCTACAATAGTGTAACACCAGCACGGCAGCAGTTTAGTAAATTGGCATATAAACGAGCATCTGTTGCAGGAATGTAAGAATGACATCATAAAGGATGTATGGAAAATTTTAATTGAAAAAGAATGATGCACAATTGCAGCATGACTTTAAGTCTAAATTGATTTTTGCCAACACAGTGAAAGTGGGATTCTTTTAAGACATTCCAATAATGTAAAGTATTTAAAATGTAATGTCCTGTTAATGTACCTAAAAATTAGAGTCTAGGTCATCCCGTAAGAGTGCCGCTTACAGTAATGCAGCCTATGTAATATGCAATTATCTTGACAATAGTTTTATTTTTCAACAATTTTGTCATAAAACAGCAGTAAGATACAATGAATTTGATTCATTTTTTGTGTGTGAATCATTTAATAGGCCATTACATCTACTATATTAGACTCCATTCTCCTTTCAGAGCTTTTCATTATAAGGCTGTCTTTAATGGAAAGAAGTTTAACCTTCCCTCCCAGATAGATTGAACCCTATAACAGTGTAAACATTCTCATTATAAAATAAAATCCCCTTCCCCAAGGGCAGTGCTATAATTATGTTGCAGAGCATCGTATGAAGGTTTCCCTTCGGAAGTGCTGTCTCATTCTTGCGCTCAAGTTTTTATCATTTTTCAAACAATCAATAATAGTTTAATACAATGCATATGATCCAGTTTAAAAATTTTTGGATGTTATTTTAATCAATTTTGAGAAGAAGTCATCAGTAAAATTGCCGTTGATTTATAAATAGGATAATTAGAGGCTTTGCTCCTAAGTACTGTTCACTGGCATTGCCGCTGTTTTTATTGCCTAGTCAAACCTCTTCATTCAATTTTAAAATTGCCTTTTGAATGAACTGCACTATAAGCTTGCCAAATAGTGTCACCATTAATACTTTACCTCCTCTATTTCATTGTCCAGTCTGCAAATGCACAATAAATTGTTTGATAAGGGGGTCAATGAGATTGTACTAGTTTTTAAGTGAATTATACCAAACAGTTCAGATTGTGTCACACTCTTATTGTTATTGTAGAGCTGTGTTTAAAAGATAGCAATACAGTACATTGGTTCATTTTGCACTGTTACATCTAGAATGTACCCTGTACAAATCAAGACACCGGCGTTCTTCAACAGATTGCCAATCTTTATATCGAGAGAGAAGAAAAATAGCTCATTTCAGATTTCTGGACTTTCCCCCTTGTGAAAGGTTTACTGAAAGCGACAGACCTACTTTGTTCCTAGTTTAGAAAGAGACACCTTGGTTTCTATGTGAAGGTGTCAGAACAAAGATTTTAGACAATTATTTCAAGGTCATCTTATGAAGATGCCAAAGAAAGTTATTTGTTGAGAGGCCTGAGGACCACATGTTGTTAACATGAAAACGTGCAGCTGATCAGTGTTATCTGCTACACAGGTAGCAATTATATTTCTGTAGGAGGATAAACTCATTGGATATATGGGGTTTATTTTGAAGAGCAGTTTTTTCGCCCTTTAACTTGTAGATGCATACTTATAACCTCTTCTTAGGGTTACTTTCACGAGAAGGGAGTCAGGATTTTCTTAAATGTATATTGTTCTGCTTAGCAGAATTGGTGAGCATTTTCGAGACATTTAAAAAGGCAAAAGTAAGAAACTTTGTGCCTGTTGGGTCTAAAAGCAAGTCTGTTTGTGTGTGTCTCTCCCTTTGTAACAGAAGGAATGTTTCTTATGTTTCTGTCTTCAGACAGTTGGCACACATTTCATCTCAGCAGCTGCTTTCTCTTAAAGTGCAGTAGAGTGTAGGACTGTAGTGACACCAGCATTAATACTTCACATTCTGCTATCATATGCTGTCACTGGGAAATATGGATCTAGGTTACATGTGTTTGCAGACTTTGTACTGCTGAATTATGAAAGCTGACTCTGTTGGAGGATTGTGTTGTGTTCAGGGGCTGTGCACTGAACAATAAATGAATGCAGCAGGCTGTTCAGAGTGCTGTCCCAGGCTCTCCTGTTTGGGACTAAGCGAGCCAGAGCTTTAAGATTTCAAAGTGCCCAAACGCACTGGAAAATACCTTAAAATAAACATTGAAATAATTTTGTCAGAAAGCTTTTCTATGAATTACCTTTTACTGAAAAAAATTTTTAGATTCTGTTTTTCTACAGTTGTATAAACCACTGTACTTCAGATATGTAAAACAAGAAAGCCTATTAAAAGCGATCAAAGAAAAAAGGTTTTCCCATTCAGATACAAAATTTGCAAGGAAATTATTATTAATAGTCCTTACTGTGGTTGTAAAACTTAAATACTGTTTCAGATTTTATTTCCTTTATAAGTAGTTTAAAATACAACAGTCAGTACAACTCTGGTAAGATAACAGTTGTTGTCTTTGCCTTTGCATCTGAGCTTTGTCTACACACAAACGTATATTAATTTCTGAAAAAGTAATTGCTATCGATTTGTAATCAGAATATTTAGAGGGTAATAAATGCCATAATACTATCAGTATAGACTATGAGTGAGTACATGCGAGTCATGTCTAGGTGACAACATTTTCACGTCAGCATCTGGAGGTGTAGGGCAAAAGGAGTTGATATTGAGAGGTGGCAGTTGGGACTCTTGTAATACGTGACGGGGGGGGAGCTATTGCCCCTCAGTACTTGGATGTCTTTTTAAATTTCACCAGAGATTACATTTGTTGGCCTTATTTGTAAGTTTAATTCGGGCCTTCCTTTTCAAGTTGAAATTTTAGGTACTGGGGCAGAGACATTTTCGACCTTTGTCATGTCCATTGGTATGGACATACCAATGTCCATGGCTTGAGAGCCATGGGTATCACGCAGCCTGCCCACTTATTTCCACCCTGCATTACACACCACCCACTCTGAGTAGCTTGGCGTCTTTTTACTGAGGTAACACAGTGTTCTCAAGTTGTGAAAAAAGGCAATTGTGTAAGAATTTAGTATTCTTAATCTTTGAACCTGTTATTTATATTACCTGGTTTTGCTGTTTGAGAGAAAACAAGCTTTCTGTCCTCATAGCTCTGATAAACAGTGCTTATGGCAGTGTTGTTTGTCATGGAAAGTCAAGGAAGAATTAAAATTTGTTTTTGATTTTACACATCTTGCCTTTCCCTTACTTTTTCTAAATATCAGTGTCAAAAAATACCAGTACATGTCCTGATACCCATAGTCATATGAAAAAATTGCATTGCGACTGTTCGGCCTATGAAGTGAGCAAACTGGTTGCTGGTACGTGGAGGGATTCTTTACACTCTAGACACTGCGTAAAAAATCCTATTAGTAGCATGGGGTGATCGTTTTCTAACTGTCCTGTGGCCATCTCTTTGTGAATATATGTGTCTTGAGTGACCAGATATGCAGCATTTCCTTGCCCCTTTTCCTGGTAGAAGTTGACTTCCAAATGGCCCATTTAAAAATGTCTTCAGTGTGAGACTGTGCTTCTCAAGCAAGCTCACTTCCCAGCTCAAGAAGGCGAAACGCAGGGGCACATCTGCCTGTGTAGCTGTTTGAGTGTGCCCTGATGCAGCACACATAACACACTGCTTTGAACGCTGCAGCCATTTGACAGAACAGTTCTCTATCATTTCTGCAGAAGAAGTGCTGTGTAGTGTGTTCAGGGACATCGTGCCTGTCCATTAGAGCTCCATTCTGTGTCTGCCTGGAATTGGTGCTACGTTTGGAAACTTTAACTGTGTTTGTCAAAATGAAGGGCTCTCACCGAAAGCAGTACTGTCTGGGGTTGGGGTCTAAAATGCCACTGTTAGCTGATTGCAAAAACATAAAACGCGTCAACGGTTTTGGCAGCAGAATTAAACATGTGAGTGAATCAAATGAAAGGTGAAAGCAGCACTTTTCTGTCTTAGTCATGGTCCTGTGCAATCAGGGGCCTTAAAGACAGTTTGTATGGTCTCTCCGCCACTTCTGTGTGAGGGCTCTGGTGACCTCAGGTCTCCTTTGTGTCTTTCTCTCTCTTCCCCACGGCCATCCTTCTTGAAAAAGGAATCATTAAATAAAACTTCTGGGAGTGCCTTGCAAAATCGAAACACATGCAAGGAGCCAATATTTGAGTCCTTCACAAGAAATGCTAGATTTTGGCATTTCGATGGTAATATCTATGTTGATTAAGGTAGGATTGCTTGGAGGTAGAAAAATATATCTTAATATGATCATATAGAGCCCCACTTTTAACATAAGAATACATGTTATGACTTTTTAGGTTAGCTAAGTAGCATCCTTTTAAAAATTCTGTTGTTCTTATTCCTTCTGTATTTCTCCAAATATGTACATGTGCTCAAACTTCTACGATATACAGCATCTGTGGCTGGTGACTTAGCTCCATGTAAATTGTATTATTTTTCAAAAGTTTCATCTAGAATTCTTCCTGCTTGGAAGAGTGAGAATCAGTAAGAATGCTCTAAATTGTAGTTATCAGTTATAATCAATATGCTAAATTCAGTGTCTTTTCCATATTGCTTATCTCCTCAAAAGTTAATTGCACTTTTCAACCTCAAATGTTGGCAAAACTTGAGCTTTTTACTCTTTGCAACATAGCATATGTCAAAAATATCTGTACTTCAAGGAGGAAACTAAGGCAGAAGTGATTGGATAATTTGGTTGTGTCAGAGAGAGTTAAACTCCCCCTTTATTAAGGTAATGATCATGGTTTGTGATGGCTGGTTCTGTGCCCATCTATAGCCTCTGACACATTTTTGGAGAGCATTACTTATACTCTCTGGATATAATTTAAAGTGCTTGCTGTAGTGAAAAGAACTCCAGGCTAGCGGTCGGAGTTGCTGCACTGTTACTAACTAGCTGTGTGTGTGGTCAGGCCTGTCATTTAACCTTCACGACCTCAGTGTCTGCATCTGTAAAATGAAATCCTTGAGCTGGATTATGTCTCCAGTCCGTCTAAGTTTTCAAATGCTGTCATTTTATATTTCTAATTAAAAGTTTGGTTTCGTCACAGTTATGTAAGGTTTAAAAATACATGAATTCCAGAAGTTATTGTTTATCTTTAGTCATCATCATCCTAAGCAGTAAAGCTAAACTATTTTTCACTTTTGGAAAAATGATTTTTAAAATGAGATCGGAAAGGGCTCTCTGTTCTTCTGTTTGCATAGCTAGAACAGATATAGGTTGGAATGTTGTAGAGTTAATACAATCAGTTGTAGGTTAGTATGATTTTTAGCTTTTGCTTTTCCCTTAGTCTTCAAATAAATGACATATTTTGATATAGTATTATGTAACATTAATTTTATAATTATGTATATCATCTCTAGATAAAATCGAATGGGGGATCATTCCTTCCCAGCCCTGCTCTGTACTCTCACAATCAATTATGTTAGTATTTAAACATGTCCACTTAAAAAAATTGTTTATATTTACATTTAAAGACGAGGATCTTACATCTCCTCTTGGCTCATAGTTATTTCATGACTATGTGAATTTGCAACAAATCAAAGAGGGGTGGGTTTGTTACAGAGCAGTCACATACACATACAGGGGCCCGGACTCCGGAGGATGGTATACTAATACCGTCCAGACCACCTACTGGGCTCGTGTGTCCACTGCCAATTGGAAAGATATCTCTCAATGCCAGAGATTTGTGAAAAGGAAAGGAAATGTTTATTTATGGCTATACAGACTTAAAGTAGTGACCTAACTTCTTCATTAAAGTATCAAAGTCCTTTAAGATACCCACAGATGCACTCAGCAGCTCCTGTCTCCCCCCTGCCCTAATTCAGGGTACCGTAACTTAGGGAAAGAGCACAGGTCCGTGTTTCCAGGCCGCTGGCACCATCAGCCATGTCACCGTCCAGGCAGGATATCCAATTAATCCAAAGCCATATGGCACCTTCTCATGGTCTGCTGGCAAGAGTTCTTTGTACCCATTTGTCTAGGCAAAGTCTCTTCTTTCCTCCACCAGAGCTGTGGGGGTGTGCACTCTGGCAAAACCTCAAGGTTCCCTTTTTGCGCTGCCACAACCGCGTGGTCCTTCCACCAGAGCTGTGAGGGGGTCCTCACTCTGGCTAAGACCGCATGGTTCTTCCCTTGCACAGTTGTAAGGGGATCTGTACTCTTCATAAGATTGTGTGGTTCCCCCCCCGCCTTGCAAAGCTTCAAGGGGATCTGTGCTCTCCATAAGACTGTGTGGTTCCCCCTAATGGCTGCCATGTCTGGGTTTAAATCCTCATGCCAGTCTTCCTCTGTACCCCCATGTCTGACTCCTCCTACAATCAGTTACCCCTGCCAGCATCCCTGTATTATCCCAAGTTTACTAGGATGCCATCTGAGTCTGGGCAGATATGGACCAATATCCTGGAGCCAATCTTCTTCCAGCTCCCACGCAGGTGCTGTAACTCGGGGGACCTGCCCTCCACTTGGGGGGAGGTGTCTTCCATCCCCCTGGCTCCAAGCATGGCCACAGCTATTCAACATATCCAAGTGACCCACCAAAGGCCGTAGATATGTTAAATGACCATGCCATGGATTAGCTACAGGGCTGTGGCTGTACGAAACAGCCCTGCATGCCCTGCTCCATGTGTCCCTTCCCCCAACTCACAGCTGTGGGGGAAGGAGTGAGGACATCTTATATGTCTCTCTAATATTTCCTAGACACCTTGAATTCTGAGCCCCATTCCAAATCCCTTTTGGGGGCCCCCCTCTTGGCTGCACCCTGTATCAGGTTCTCTTTATCTCCATTTGAGATGGTCAAAAGGGAGTCTTGAATTAGGTGCATCTGGCTACTATTCCCAGCTCTGCCATTAACTACCCATGTAACTGCACAGAGCACTCAACCAAAACAGAACTTCAGTCTCCTCATTTGTACAACGGAGATAATGATATACTCTCTCTTCACGCAGGGCGGAGCGCCTTGTGCATTCCACATAAAAAATGTGTGCTTAACTCAAGGGAACCAAATGGTGGGATTTTTGTCCTAAGTTCTGTCCATCTCTGTTTCTTTCTGCGGTATTACATCATCAGGGTTGAAAGTTGAGGGATATTATTTAGGGTAAAATAACTGTTTAGCAATCCTCTCTGTGTGTCAACTTTAATTTCTCCATTCAGCTGATGTAGTAGCTTTTGAATCTTTATTTAGCTAAGCAAATATTTGTTCAAATATAATGGTATCAGAGGTTTTGCTGATTATTAGAGTAGGAGTGGAGGGCCTACCCAGTTAATTCGCTTGTCGACTCCTACCCTAATACCTGTCTGTGAACCCTGAACTTCTTGGGCTCTTAGGCGTAGTTTAAAAACCATTATCCATTTACAGTTGAGCCCTAAAACCTTTTGAATAAAGGACATACTATTTGAAATTGGGGTGAATATGCTTCCTTTCTATCACAGGAAAGTAAAATAAAAAGATTGCTTGCCAAATCCATGTTAATCAGCCTTTCATAATTGCCAGGAAATTCTGTTTACAAAAATAACCCTTTTCTTCATTCTTAAAGGTCATAGTTCACAATTCTACAGTGCATTTGAAGTGCTTTGGGTCTCCATGTATAGCTGCCCATTTGGATTGGCTGTGTTGTTATCAAGTTGCAATTTCCAATTAGCTTAAAGAGATCAGATAATTTATGCATACAGTGTTGTTTGACGTTAATAAAGGTTATCCTTCTCGAAGGATCTCACCAAGGAAAATCAGTTTTAATGACTAATCATTTGAGTCTAGGCAAAGGTGGAGAAACGTGGACACAGAGCAAAATTTGTAATGTTATAAAATCTTGTGTGTCTGCTCCAGGATGTCCCAACTAATTTTTAAGCTTCTTAGACATCAAGATCTTGTCCTCCCTGGCTCCTCACCCTCCTCCCAAAAGTCAGGGGGACCTGATGCACAGTCCTGGGTGCTTAATCAGTAGTTGATTTTATTAACCATTGAAGGTGGCATTTGTAGGACTAATAAAAATGAAGCCCATGCTTAAATTTTAAGAGGCTTGTCTTTGAGTCTTTTAAACTCTAAAAAAAAAATGTCCCCTCCTTGGGCCGAAAAGCCTTGTGGTTGAGCCAGACAAAAGCTCTCAACCTGTCATGTACAGGCCAATGACTGTCTGCCAGCTCTCTTAGATGTCCTATCCCATGTCCTGGTGACAGCCACCCTCCTGGAGAATGCCTCAAGTCCTGCTTACTCCCTGACTAGCTTTGCTTGTTACTGCCCCTGCCTGGCAGCTGCTCTCAACTACTTAAGTGACCTTGGACAAGTCAAGTCACTTAAACTCTCTGAGTCTATAAACGAGAATATGGATTAAGTGATCGTTAGGCAGTTTTAAGTCTGTGAGACTTTAAGGTAGTCTAAATAACTGAAAATAATGTATATTCTCTCTTGAATTATGCTGCTGAGAAAATGAGATTATTTGAGACAAGACATACACAGACACACACCTGCCCATTTATATAGGAACGTGCTACCGTGAAACCAAAGCATTAGAACAGCAGGTTTTGGGGGAAATGTGAAAGACACCTCTTTTTTTCTCCTTTTTTTTTCCTGGCCATCAGATGCTTGTTTTATTCCACACAAAATTGACCAAGCATCCAGCAAAGTAAATACTGAGTCTCATTCTTGATCATCCACAGCTTGAACTTGGATCAAAGTTGCTTGCTCTCTGATCCAGAGTTTTTGGATGCGTGGCATTTCGTGTGAGCAAAGAAATAAACAGACTAAGAAGGTTGTAGAAAATTGTAGATTTAGTAGAATCCCTGAGATGATTTACTTTAGGGCTGGGTTTAGAATGGCAAACAGATGCAAATGCTTTCTCTGGGCTTTGTTTTCTGAGTTGGCTGTATCCTTGCCTACAAGAGGCCTAGATTCTTGCTCTTCTCCCCACCCCCTCCCTTTTTGTGAACTTCTAGGATTCACTTTCAGAGTATGAGATGTCCGAAAAACGTTTGTTGCATTAGGAGAAAGTGTCCCCAGAATATGATGCCATATCGTCATGTATTATTTATTTTATTAACATTGCACCGTCTGAGACAGGAGGACAGAGTACTGAATCTGGCATAGCCAACATTCAACCTCCCAGAAATTTGGAGAAAATGTTGGGCCTTTCGTTCCCTCTGGATGGCCATTAGGATGGAGGCTTTTTCTGGGAGGAGTTCCAAAATCATCGCTGATGTGTAGGTTTTGGAGATTTTTCAAAAGGGCTGCTCCAAGGAATGTGAGACATTCCCAAGGTCAAATCAGTTTATTTAGGCAAGGTCATCAACAAACTACATGAAAAGGAAAGTTTCCATTTCTGTAAACTTTAGCCTTTTCTAAAAACATCTAAAAAAAGGTAGTGTTTATGAAATGTAAAAATTGTATAAATGTTAGCATAATGTGGATTAATTTTAAATAATTAATTATATAGCACACAATAAAGGAAGCAACTCATTTTTTAAAACATTAGCACTTTATTGAAACAATCACAAATATATGTAGCTCTGTTTTATTCCCAAGATTGATATTCCTTCAAATGGCAAAATATTTCCAACTTTTTATTCCAAAAGAGGTTTTAAAAATTCAATAGCTTTTTAATTCAGCAAATTTTATGTCCCTTTTTAAAAAAAGTTGGTTTTGCTTTATTGTGGGTTTTTAACCCATTTTCCCATACCTGCTACTATATCGAACTCTAGAGCTTTGAGCTACAGACTTTTGTGAAGTCCGGTAAATAATAGCCCTCCCTTCTCACTGAAGCCAGCGGGACCTCCCATAGTGACACCCCACCTCTCAATCAGCTGATACTTGGATCTGTGTTGCTACTCATTAATGCTTTGTTTTCTTGTGTCATGCCAAGGTACTGTGCACACACTAATGGAATTCAGTGACATAGTCCTGGGAAAGCAGGACCAGAGGAGAATCTATTTAGTCTGACGTTGACATAATTTCCAGATTCACATGTGAGTGAAAATTTAAGATATGGGAAATTCCTTAATTTTAGGAAAGAAAGACTCTTTAAGAAATGCCTGTCAAACATTTAGTAGGAATAGACTGACGTGAATACACTGATGACCGACCTAAGGTCCAAACCATTTTGACTGCGTTTGCTCTCATTGAGATGGTCCATTGTCTTAACACAGCTCTCGGTTGCCACTTCTGCAGTTTTGTGCTTGCTATTTTTTCCTAATATTTAATGCAGTGCATTTTATGGTCCTCCTTTTATTTCATTTTATGTTGTATCGCGTTATGTATTTCACTGTTGGATCTAAATTGGGGAAGGGAATCCTGCTTTGTCCTTGCACTATAATGAAGATAGAGTTTGTTAATATAAATGTAAACTGCTGTCTTAGGTGCATCATCACACGAAGACTGTTTCATAATTGAATACGTTGGTACTAGATACATTTAGAAAATTACAGTCCCTAAACACCTACTCAGAGAGAGAGATGAACTTAATGGTTTGTTGTATACAGTTTCATTTTAACATATTTTAGAAGAATGATTTGTAAGAATATGTACAATGCAAAGTAATGATGGTAACAGTGGAACAGTTAAAGGAAAAATATATGCAGCAATTACACTCAACATTTATTAGGATCTTTGTTCTTGGAAAGTTAGATATTTTTGAGGATTTCAAAATATGGATGGCAAAATTAGATTAGATGGAGGGAGAGAAATAAGTTTCCAGAAGCACGTTAAGGACACATTACCTACTTGAGTAAACATAACTATAAAGTGTATTGCTTTTTATTAAATTATCTGCCTTCGTAGAGCGATAATATTTTTAAATGTATGCCGAGTGTTAAAAATGATAGGATGACTGCAAGATGACATACACTCTTCTCATTTCTCTGAGTGATATGGAGATATATATATCAATACATCTTCAATTAAGAATAGAAAAATTATTTTAAATAATACCAATATGAAAAACAGGTATTCAGCAAGAAATGCCTGCAAAGTGTTGATGATTAATGCTACATTGACAAAACTCTCATTGGTCAATATCTAAATGTTTAATGTTGAAAGAAATATTTAAGCATCGACCCATTTGAAATAAAAAGGTACTATACTCAATTATCTTACAATCACTTAAAATTTATATGAACAGCTCTGATTTCTTCAGGCTTTTCAAAAAGGAGATAATTCACATTTGTACAAAAGTAGTATGTCAACCCTATTATTCCTAATGTTTTTCTAGCATTATTCATAGATATTTCATGAAGAATAGAACTTTGAGATTATTTTTGTTTTGCAAGATATGACATCATTGTGACTACGATTGTTAGGTCACATTATTTCTTTTTCCAAAATGAATTTTCTTCTTCATCTTTGCAAGACATGCATTTCAGAAAACAAAGAAATGTTTGAGAATGGGGAAGACATATTTTAGAAAGAAGTTATAAGATATTTTTTAAAGTAAGAAATCACCATAAGCTTGACTCTGAATTTAAGAAGCTGAATCTCATAGAATTTAAGCATTCGCCCTTTTTAAAACAGAGCTCCTGAAGCCAGTTCTTCTTCAGAAAAATTAGTGTCACCAATAGCAGTGGACAACAGCACAGGGCGAGAAGGGGCGAAGAAGCGATGTGAGACTGTGCCGTGGATCTCTGTAGTTAAACCACGACGGTCACTTGGATTTTCGCTGTACTTTCCATATTTAAAACTCGTGAAAAAGAGGGGTTAAAAAGGCTGAATATCTTTGTACCTTAATGAGAGAACGATTGCTATAATAGTATCAAAGATAAACCAGTGTATTAGGAACACTAAATGATAAAGGGCGATAATATGCCATTCTTGAGACTTCTTGGCTCTTACCTAACACATCAGAAAGTGATTGTTGAATTTTAAATAGCCATACAAATGGATGACATAGAAATTTAACTTTGCTTTGACCTTATTCTAATTCACAAGATGACTGCAAAATGACTTTGTTGCATCTGAATGTATGCTGGATGCTAAATCACTCCAGAGTATAAAATCTTTGTTTTGGCATAATGTTGATGCATAAACATTTGTACCCCATACTAACCCTATAAACATCACAATCCATCAGTACAATTACAAAAAAGATTGTTTGTTTTCACACTTAAAGCAGACATGAAATAGAGTGTCCTTAACTTAATCACCACCTTGATTTACCACATTTGCATATATTTGCATATTAATTGGACTACAGATTAAAATTGGTTTTGTAATTTTAATTAAGTGTCCACAAAGGTAAATGATTAGAACTGTTTAAAATACATTCTGACATAAATAGCAGTAAAAGCTTTTGTGATGATGTTTTTGTGGAATTACATTCAGAAAGTGGCCTTTTTATGATAGTAATTTTAATCTTAAATAGAATTATACAGTCAAACAGAACTGTGGATTCATAATCATTTTTTTCAAGATTCATTTAATATTTTGCTGATTTGCAGCACTTGATGAAAATGTACTGTAGGTTTAGCTGATTGCAGAATTAGGCCTCTAGAGCCGATAAACTGAGGGTTTAAACCCGCAGTCTTTAGATTCCTGTCATATGTGCTTGAAATGTATATCTCATTCTGCGTGTGTGTGTGTTTTAATGGAATCAACTCATATAACCCTTTTAATGATATACCCTTTAAAAAGAAAATCATCTTAAGGGACCATCATATTCCCAGCTTAAATTAGGAAACATATAAAATGTTTAAAGGTCTCTTTGGCATATTATTCTGGTACCCAGAAGAACCGTCCTGGTGTTGACGTAGGCCAAAATGTGCCGACTTAATAACAGGTCACCCTCACTGGTGCATTCCCTGTGGGGATGGCACTCACAGTGTGAGCACGTAATTATTGGGAAAATGCACTGTTTTTCCCCTCGGAACCTAGGATACTCGACGTGTGGTATATGCTTTCTCTTATATCAGATAGGAAATTGGTTTTACCAGGTTACTGGATGCCTAGCACCCCATTCTTCCAGCTGGCATTTTCCTGTTTGGATCATTTTAAATGCTGGATTCTGAAACCTTCCCCACTCCCAGCTGCCACCGTCTTCCTTGGCGGTGCCCTGGACTCGGCTCCCTAATGCTTCCTTGAACCCAGCTGCTTCTCTGCCTGGCTCCTGGCTATTTGCAATGTGATGGGATAAATACGCCTTACCCTAGTAGTCACCTCTGAATAACTCTTAATTGGATTTTTTATAAGCTATAATGTCCTGAAGTTTGTGACAAAGACATCACATTTGCTTTGCTTTTTGAAGTGTGTGTGTGCACCTGCTTGCACGCAACACACAACTCCTGGTACGGGTGAAGAACAAGCCAGTTAAACCTTTTGACTCTGCTAAATCAGAAGAAGGGAGATAATTTCTTAGAAACAAATCATTGCTTATTAATTTTTAAGAGTCAATTTTAAAAACCTTTTATCCTGGTATGTTAGAAAGAGCAAAAGCTTGCGAATTTGTCAGGCATAGTTTCAAATCCCAGGCCTTCTATATCCCGAGTGTGCCATTTTGGCAAGCTGTGTCTCTCTGAAACCCCAATTTCCTCATATGTTAAAGGGGCATTAAAAAGACCTCCGTAAGGTTAATGTGAGACTTAAAGAAAATGATGAATGTAAAAGCATCTTGCCAGAATGGTAGCAGTGAAGCTGGTGAAAGTGGCCAAATTCAGGATATTCTGAAGGTAGAACAGAGCAAATCTGGCGATGAATTGTTTGTTGGGTGTGAGAAAAGATAGGACATGAAAATTTGGGGTGCAAACAAGTTAGACCTCTCCTAACTTGAAGGATGGGGGAGACTATGGCAGAAACAGATTTTCAGGGAAAGGTCAAAAGCTGGATTCTGACTCGTTGAGTTTGAGATACTTTTTAGACATAGAGAAGTCAGGCTACTTTGATTAGAAATTATTTTATATGGTAAATCCTAACGGGTATTCTGTGTGTATGTGTGTGTACACACTTGATCAATCTCATGCAGACTGTACTTTTGGAAAGGATCAATGGACATAGAATTCCCAAACGGCATTTGGAGAATAGAAGACGCCATTTTGAACTGCTAAAAAAATGTCTAAATTTAATATTTTATTATCGACATTGCTTTTAAGGTTGTAGAGGAGAAAGTTTTGATGGTTTTTTAATTGTTATCCTCTGTTTCTAGTTCTGTTTTTAGGTTTATTTCACTAGTTGAAGCAAAGTTTTTATTTGAACATTTTATTGAGCAATATGATATAGCCTCATGATCCAGAAAGTACATTAAAAAACGGAGAGGAAGTACCAAACACTTCCCCTCGCTTTATTGGTTAAAATATCCTGAATGAAATGCTCACAAGAAAGAAGATAAAGAGAGAATATGTGGGAAAGGAAGAAAGAATGAATGAAAGGAAAAGAAAAAATAAACCACCTTAAACAGAGTTTACAAGAATCCATAGCATACAGAAATAGATTTCAACTTCTAGGCTAGCTTTGTGTACAATGACCTTCCTAGAACTTGACCACCCCTAGTTGTAAACTGGAGAAATTATCGATTAAGAAAAGTCCGTGTTTTCTGCTCCCTTTTTACTGCCACCATTTTTAAAGCTTTGCTTACCTCTGCTTCCTGGGACCTCATACTCACCCTCACCATCATCTCTCTCCTTTCTGGTCCATTCTTGAATATTCCCAGTGCACATTATCATCTTAATGATTCTGCAGAGTCTTACAAGAAAAGACTGACTTAGTTACTTATGTACATATGCATGTATGTATGTATGTATTTGTTCGTTTGTTTGTTTTACCTAGTGTTTCAGTCAGACTCCTGGCAAAAAACATGTGGCATAAACTCACAGCTAGAGAGAACTTGAATGGAAGGGCTTTTTACCAAAGTTCGGGCAGGGTTAAAGGAAGGCATCAAGAGGTAGTATGTACTCCAGATTGAGTAACATCGTTACCATCCCTGGGCCTGAAAGGGCAAGTGGAAGGAGTAATTACTAGGACCTGAAGAGAGTCAACTAACTATGCCTCTAGTTAGAAAGCCCCAGCCAGCAGATTGCATCCTGGCAGGGAAGGCGCAGCAGAATAAATACCTCAAAATCTCCTGCCTGTTTCTCCAACTGGCTTCAACCAATATCAGGACCAGAGGGCAAGGGAGCCTATTAATGCAGTCCATGTGGTTCAACTCACTGGGCACAGAGCAAAGTCAGGGAAGGTGGAGAGTGAGCTGGAGGGCCACACAGGAGGTAATCCAGTACACCTCAGCTCTCCCAAATATTCTCTCAGTAAGGCTCACTTTTGGTTTGTCTGTGTTTGTTTGGATTTGATTTGACACCCAAGAACTATCTCCAGGGATGTTAGTTATTCTGTGCAGCACAATTTAGAATATTGAGCTAAGCAGTGGTCATAAAATGGAGCCACTATGCTTGTCCAGGAAAGCAGTTTTGCATTTTAACTGTTTTATCCGCCTAACTTGGGCACCAACCCACCACTTTCTGATACACTCATGCATTAGGTCCCCACGTTTGCGTTGTTTTCTGGCGGAAAGGCACTTGAGTTGCAGGCCCTTGCTCTGGGTTGTGCCGCCTTCCCCCCTTCTCAGTCCCCAATCAGAGTTTATCTATCCTAAACTCCATTTTCATTGGACCCAGTTTTCCTCTAGAGAATCTACTAAATCTGTGTTGTTATGAAAATGATTATTGAAGGCTTGATGTGTCATTTTCCTAAGGTAACATATTTGAATTTTTTTTTTAAGTTTTTTTTTAAGTATTTTATTTATTTATCTTTAGAGGGGAAGGGAAGGAGAGAGGGAGAGAAATATCAGTGTATGGTTGCCTCTCTTGAGTCCCCTGCTGGGAACCGGCCTGCAACCCAGGCATGTGCCCTGACTGGGAATTGAACTGCGATTGTTTGGTTCGCAGGCCCACGCTCAATCCATTGAGCTACGCCAGCCAGGGCCATATTTGAATTTTGGAAGGACTATACAGAGGTCATGCCAAAACCCCAACCCTAAATTTCAAATGAGGTGACCTACCTTCCTTTCTTTCTCTCTCTTTGTGCCCCTTGAAAGGCACAAAATACACCATGTTCTAATGTAAAGCTTGCCCTAATCATTTTTGCTTGTCCACTACCATGTCTCCTAGTTCTACATTGCTAAATTGAGAGAATACACGTGTCTTCTGAAAGCACAGCACACTTGGAATCCCCTCCAACACAGGTTCCCACCAAGAACTAAGCAGAGGAGAGGAGAAGCAGCAGGCCCAGGTGAGATCCCGTCACACAGACCTCTGGGGAGACGGTGCATTGTCTTACAATACTCACATGTTATTCTAGAGGGTAATTTTTCTAACTAAGTTAAAGACACCATAATAATTCAAAAGAAATGTTCTTTCTCTCCAGATTGAATGTAATCAATCTGCCTTTTAATGTACAGACCACAGCCCCTGTAGTTTTCAGAATGTGGGTAACATAGCATGAGTGAAATCCAATGCTTTTACCACATCTCCTTTATCTTTTGCCAGAATCAGCTACGTCTACTGCTTTTATTCCTTCTTATAAAACGTCTGTTTTTATTTTCTTTCTTTCCTTGTTCACTGTGGCTTTGGAATTAGGTTTTCTCCTTGACTAGTTAGTTTTTGTATAACTTCTTTAGCTTCAATAAAGAATCAGGTGTCGGTATTTTCTTTTTTATTTATGCTTAAAGACTGAAAAAAGAACTCTTTTACTGAATTAGTAATGAAAAATTATTTTTATAATAAGGTCAACAAAGCATTATTACTGTAGGTCATTGGCCAAGACTCAGAAACATTTTGATTATAGTATATTTCTTGCACAATAATGACATTTGGCCTGTGTTAAATTCCCCATTATCTTCTCTGCCTGATTTTCATTAGGCACACCCTGATTTCAGGGCTTAGATGTTAATTTTCATGGAGCTTGAATGTTTTATTCAGATTACTAAATTACACTGATTGTCTTCCTTGAAGAAGTTTTGTTAGGGAATGGTGAGTTCAAGAAAGTTTTCAATAGTACGCAAATAGTTTCAGCTCCTCAAGAGCTGTCAGGTATTTTCCTTTCTGTTTTATTTTGTTGCTTAGCCTCTGGAACATAAATTACTAATCAAGGTTCCTTAGATTTTGAGGAGTCTTTAAAATAAAAATAAGCTGCTCTGATATTCAAAGACAATATGTTAAGTAACATAGATTATGAACTTACCTTGCAAATTAGAATTCCCCTGATAAAATTCCAAAGAACTTTATCGATCCATGTTTCCTCTTGCTAAATCAAGCTTATGTTTAAGTAATAGAGGCATTTGGCATTTACTATTTTTTAAAACACAATGATCATGAAGAAAAATGACAGTGATCTTTGGTGATGGAAATTTGTAAGTGACAAAAGTGCAATATCAACTAATTCAATCATAGTTGTAAGGGAGGGGGTGCCAATTCATATGGCCAGATACCTGAGTTATCTAGAGTTACCCTGGGGTCATGCATGGCTGGTGAAAAGGCTTAAGCACTGTCTCCAGTTATGCCTTTCTCCTTGTCATTCAGAATGGCTTTTTCCGTGGGCATAAGATGGACTCTAGTTGTTCCAGTCTTACATCCTAACACCAAAGTATCCCGGTGAAAAGAGAGATTTTTTGTCCAATAGCCCTGCCTGGCGAAAGAGTCTCTGAATGACTTTAATTGGCTAAAACACTATCCCTGAACTAACTCCTGCAACCTAGGGCCTGATGGATAACTCTTTTGGCCTCACATGACCTTAGTGAGTGGCCCTTCCTCGCCATCTTGTGAGGGAAGGTTGTAGAAACTGGTTCTGTTCGAGGAATAAGCTGTTTCTGAATCACATGGAATGAATTTTTCATGGGGAAGAGACATGGAAACATAAGAAAGTCACTCAGCTTCCTTGTAACTCCAGGTCTTATGTGGAAATTGAGTACAATAATTATTTCTACCTATCTCAAAACTCTAAAAAAGTTAACCTATTACCACATTCACATGTGGTAACTTTTAGATTCTTGTTACCACTTTTAGAAACAACAGAGTGCCCTCAGTAAAGTATATTTTTCTACGATATTTATAAATAAGAAGGATACTGTCAACAAGATATAGCTCTGATGATGAAATGGATGATATAAACATGCAAACAATGTAATACTGCTAATATTAAGGCTTGCCCTGTGCAGGCTCAGTAAAGTATATTACCACATTCACATGTGGTAACTTTTAGATTCTTGTTACCACTTTTAGAAACAACAGAGTGCCCTCAGTAAAGTATATTTTTCTACGATATTTATAAATAAGAAGGATACTGTCAACAAGATATAGCTCTGATGATGAAATGGATGATATAAACATGCAAACAGTGTAATACTGCTAATATTAAGGTCTTGCCCTGTGCAGGCTTAGTTTTTAAAGTGTCCCATATATTAACTCTTAATGAATGTGGTGTTACTAACAAGGGTTCTCGAGTCAGACCGCCTGGGTTTGCTCTGCATGACTTTCAGGTCGTGTGACCAAGTGCAATTGCTTAACCTCTTTATGTATTAGATTCTTCATCTTCTTTATGTATTAGATTCTTCATCTGTCCAGTGGTAACATGAATAGTAGCTACTTCCTATATTTTACAATGAAATAAAACACAGCAGCACCTGGGACATAAAAAGGCCACTCAATAAGTTTTAAGAGGAAAAGACTTTGTCATTTACTATTATCTTCATAATTACTATACATTACTACCTGCTTATAGAGTCAACCAAATGATCCCATGATAATTTATGTTTAGGTTTTAATTATATACTTTTATAAGTTGGGAATTTTATTTTTAGTTCTGGCCATCTAATTAGCAAGGCAACCCAACGCAAATGCAGAAATGGAAGACATTCATATATTCCAAAAGTAGTCTTTCTCAGATGGGAACCACAGCATATATATAGTTGTTCAAGTTCTGATACATTGTTGTAAATCTTATCACCAAAAATATGAATTATAAGAATAGAGTTCCTTGCATCAATACTTTGCGTTCTTAAACTTCTCAGCTATAAAAGTGAAATTGTATGGTTTCCTAATATTTTGACCTTTTCCAGATACACAAATATTTAAATTTTAAATGTTCATACTTAATAAGGACATTGTATTGGGAACTATAACTTTAAGCTTATTAAGAAAGCAACTCACTAAAATAATACCACTTTCTTATATGATGACGTGATCCTCTAAAGTTATTTTTCAGTAGCCATTTTCCTAAAGATATATCAACCATTATTAAAAATGAGAAGTCTTGATATCCATTTCTAGAAAGAAATAGATGTTATATGTATAAATATTTTGAGAGCTATGAAATGATCACTGTTAATGTTTCTGTTCACATGCTTGGACGTTAACAGGTATTTTGGAGTCAAACCCACAGTATTTTTGAAAGCTTAACTTTCAATAAGTTTCTCTTCCTTCAAATTATAAGAGACAGTTTGTTTAGAAAGTTACAGAGGTGGTAGAAGTGAGCCACCTGGGCTGCCGAGGCTCAGAAACAAGTCACAGAAGCCAAAGAAGGGCCCTCGGAGCTCCGGAGAGGGAAGAGCAACGGTGAGGCGCGTGCAGGGAGAATGGGGCTCGGAAGGGTGCCGGCGTGCTCCTCACAGGGAGAGTGCCAGTATATTTTTTTTTTCTTAAGACAAATCATACAGTTTCTCCAACAGGACATGTTCGGATGAGAATGATGTGAAAATTACAGTCTAGCAAAATAGCTCCTGCCTGCCAGAGGAGATTACAAATTTTGGTTGTGGGGAAAGCTGTGATTATGAGAATACCAGGTTCTGATAGTGATTCATCCTCTGGTTTGATTAAGATGTGTGGATTAGATTATTCTTATACCTACGCAGTCTATATTTGTGTGTTACATAATTCATTATGCTCAAACTTTTTTTAGTGGAGTGAAACTTATAGATCAATAAGTGTGATGGATTTCCTTTTCTAGTACTTCTTAGGGACTGATGAAATAAGACTTCACAAAATGTACATATTATCCTCCCAAAATAAAACATAAAAGATGTTGGGCTCAAGAATGGTAAATAAAAATGATGTTCTGGTGCTGGAAATGAGTTTAAAAAACAACTTAAGATAACGTTAAGACCTATGAAGAACAGAAAGTAGGGTAATAGCAAAAGCTTGGTAAGATGAGATTTCACCCCATGTCTGAATCACAAGAAGACCAAAGAGGGAAGAGCATATCCAGCAGAAGAAATAACAGACAACACATTCTAAGAATGGAAACAGGCCAAGATAAGAAGGGCAAGGGGCAGGAAATAAGGTGGAGAGGTGGGCATGGCCTTGTGATAACCATGAGTTTACATTCATTCTAAGTTTACTGGGAGCCATTGGAAAGTTGAATAGGGGCAAAGCATGATTGGATTAATTGGCAGTCTAGATAGAAGACCTTGGCAGTAGTCCAGGCCAGAGAGTATCCAAATCCAAATTGTTGATATCTTTCTTTCCCTTCTATAACTATACATTATTTCTTCCCCGGACCCATAGCTCACTCCTCCTTTATTTAACAAACATTTATGAAGCCACCACAGTGTACCAGATGGTGTACTAGATGCTCTGATACAAAGATGAACAGCATTATTCTTTTTCTGTCTTTAATAGCCTTTGTTCTTTTCAGTATAGTTGGAATCAAAGGAGTACCTAAATCCTTCTGAGGAGGACAGGGATGGCTCAAACTGAAGCTTAAAGGATGAGTAGAGCTTGACCGAGTAGACAAGTGGACCAGTGCAAAGGGTATTTCAGGCAAAGGAGAGAGGAAGCATTAAAAACTGAGGCACAGAAGATCAACAGCATAAACATAGTTCACTGACAGACAGATCATCCTGCAAAGTGATGGTATGTGGTTGGACTGAGTGGAGAAGAAGCTGGCTGAGCAGTCAGAGGCCAGGATCTAAGGTCTCTGTTCGCTGTAATAAGGAGTTAGGTTTTGTGCTATAGGATAGAGAGCCAACAAGACTCAGTGAGTAGGGTGGATGCAATATCCGTTTCCCTTGTTATATATGGTAGTTGAGTGCAGTGGAGCTGATGAAGTTGAATTAGAGAAAAGTATTGAAAAGTTATTGTGTAGTTGGAGTTAGACGCTAATTGTCTGGATTGGAAGAGATGAAGGGACCAAGACAGAGAGTTAAGGAAACCATGAGGCTTGTTGGTTGTTTGAATGGGGATGGCTAAGAGTGGGGGAAGGGGAAGGTGGAACCTAGGGTGTTGTCATTCAACAAGACTCAGGAGAAATGAGCGGGATTGTTGGAGCCCGTTTTGAACTAACACTTTCAAACAGGAAGACAAGAGCACCTCAGGGTATACTCGGTTGGAAGGTGAATGCATGTATTAGAACTCTGGAGAGTGTTAGAACTAAAGACAGAGATTTTAAAACTTGTCAAAATATAAATTAGTTGGAAATTGGTGTTCTATAGAGTATATAAATCTCTAAAATATGTTTTAATTTGCACCTTTTTAAAAAAATTTGAATCAACATTTACAACTCCACATATTTCACATAATAATCTGGACCTAGTGATACGGGGTCTGAATTGTAAGAGAGAAGCGATATTCTTGCAGAAGGAAGGGCTATACCAATAGATATTAGGGCACTCTCTTTTTGCTTGACTACCCAACCAACTTACTTCACCTATTGTTGTGACCTGCTTAGCCCCTATTGACATTTGAGTTTTAAGCCCCAGGCAGAACAATGGAATGAAAGAGGAACCATATGAAAGATCAAAGTCCAAGGGAAGGCTGGCCACTGGAAAAGGAAGCTCCTAGGAAAAAGAATGGGAAAAAGGAAGCACTTCTCCTATAGTTTTGTTGTTGTCCTTGTTTTATCTGCCAATTTTTCTCCCTCAACTTCTTGTATAGCCTTCTCATTGACTTTTGATAGCTACTGTCACTGGACTAAGTAATCTGTTTATATTAGAAAGGATCTTCTTAAACTAGATCCTCACTGTTCACACCATGGTCCATGGAAGGTGTTTTCACGTGGGAATTATTTTCCCAGCACTTCTTGGGAAATGTATGTTTTTCCAAATACCAGATCCTGAATCTATTTGAGAAATCTGGGGAAAGGATTAGTATTCTGCTGAAGCTGTTAAAGCATACAAATCAGCATAGAAATGTTACTGGTTTGAAGTTCACTCTCATCAAACTGAAAGCAGGCACAGGAAACACTGGCACACAAAGTTAAGTTGAAGGTCAGATTGCCCTCCATGGGCCTGTGACCGGGCCATGTGAGAGATAAACGGTTGGGATCATTGAGCATTTGTTTAATGTTTGGTCCCTACGGGAGACTGGAAGCTCCATAAAGGCAAGACTTGTGTATTTTACGCATGTATCTCGTTCACCTTCGGCACCTTGCCTCTTGTATTTGATGAATAACAGGTAGCATTGGCTTAAAATAGGAAGAACAACAGTATTCTTTAGAAAGCAGGGTGGATGGATGGGTGGGTGGACAGAGTTATCCAAGAAATTTTTCCAATATATTGAAAACCAGTTTTACAATTTTATTATTTCTATCGATTTAGCTGCCATATAGCCAATTAAATTGCCTTAAGTGAGAGCACAGGCACACACACACATTTTGTTTTCCTGTTCATATAGGGAAATTCAGTGTCACACTCACCTTGTATTTAAAAACAGTTTCTAGGCCATGGGGATGCTTGAGGACCATTATTAGAAATTGACTCTAATTGCCTTTGTTCAGGTATTACACAAAGGTATAATTCTGGCTGGATTTCCAGATGGAAGTTAAGCCATCTTAATATACAGAAATTCACCTTGTCAAATATGTCTTGAGAGAGAGAGATTGTTTTGCCATTGCAAAATGTTTTAGTGGATAATACTTGTGATGGTTTTGTTAAGTATTTTGAAAAGTCCTTAGATTCTTCAGCACCAATACCTCTCTGTTATTTTAACCAGTTTTTTGTAGATCCTCAAAGCCAGGCCCACTGGGCTTCCTCCAGAAAAACCACGATACACTCTGGGGTTTGCACTTGTAGACCTCACTCTCCTCATTCTTGTGTGATTAAGTTTGCTAAAAGGAGGTAAGATGGAAAGACTAGGCCAGCCCTAGGGGGAGAAGGTGAGGATGAAGACATGACCACGTATTCATCCAGCTCCTGGTGAGCACAGATGATGTACCATGCTCTGTTCTGGGGTGCAGGGATATAACAATGAGCAAAACAAATTTCTCACCTTCAAGGAGCTTCCATTCTTGCGTGATGGTTTGAGGGACCAAAGACAAAAGGTAAACAAGTAAAACGTATGTAAGATTGTGAGAAGTTCTATGGAAAAGAAAGAAGTGGGGGACAGGCCAGTGACCCTGAAGCTTTGGTTGAAGAGTTGAGTGGCAGCCACCATGAACTGGCAAGCCTCAGGATTCACCCCAACTGCACACTGTTGCATTTAGACCTCACAGTCATTCAAACACAAACCAAACATCAAACCTGAATTAGTTCCCAGCATTTAAAAGCCTTGACATTTCACATAAAAGTCCAAATTTCCGACTTTTACTGAATAATTGGAAGATGTGACAGTGTTCCAGCTTCGGCTAAAGTTGGTGCTAGGTGCTCCCTTTAAACAGGCATCATAAAGCTAGAGTAAAGAAAAGCTTAATATAGTAATATGTACTCAGGGTAGTGCATGCCTTGTGTCCAGAGCAGCCCTAAGAATTTGACATGTACGCATTAACTAATTTAATCTTCAGAACAACCCTCTGAAGCAAGCGCTAAATAGAGACACTTTTGCCCAAGGTCACAAAGCTAGTAAGGAGTGGAGCCAGTACTTACGTCTAGAAGGTCTGGGTTCCGGGTCCAATTCTAACCATGACATCTATGCCTGTTTCCATTCTGCCACCTGGAAAAGTCCATTCATTTATACATGATAGGGCTGAGACTCCAGGGCTGATTCTTGATCCAGGCATGACTGCCTCAAGATTTCGAGTCCTTGTAGACTTCTAGGTGGGCTTCCTTAGTAGATCCTGCTCCAAGGGTAAGGGAGCAATAATACGTCCCACCATTGTGCCTACTTGTCTGCCCCCTGCAGATGAGTCTAATCCTTCGTGCAAGCCCCGCCGTCAAGGGCAGTTCCCGCCAGTGCCACGGTCCTTCTGCCTCACCGGGTTTCCTGCTCCGCGCCACACGATTGTCTTGACTTCCTCACGAATCCTGAGATAAGGACAAAGGGCCTCAAAAACTGCATTTTGCTGAGTAAAATATCCAACACAGGACGAAAAATGAGCACTAATAATCTTTTCCTTTTTCCTCTTTTTTTTTAAAAATTCCATTTGAATCATCGGTTTTAGAAGATAAAACTCTCAGTGGGTTGTGTCTGTGTGTGTGTGTGCCCGTGTGTCCATTTCAGGGAAGTGAATGCTTGTCACCACATCAGTGGTGGTGTTTGACTTCAAAGGACAAAAGGCATTCATTACCTGTGCATTAACAGTGATGAAACTTAGCAACAATAAATATTTAGCAGTGCATGAATCCTCCTTTACCTCATTTACAGACTGATTGGAAGGTTTTCACAGCTCAAGGGACTTAAACTTGGCATCCACTATGCTAGCCTAAGTTCGTTTTTTATCTTTTTATTCCTTTTCAAAAGTTGTTTCTTAGTTACCGAATATCAAACATAAGTTGGATGTAGTTTCAAGCTTTTAGGGGCCAATTTGGGGTTTTAAATATCTTATTAACAATAGTCTCTAGAGACAGATATTTATTATAAAGCAATATCTTTCAAATTCATATTATTTTCAATCTGTTTGATCAGTGGATACTTGTCAGCATTATGAGCTAATGAAAGAATTTGGCTTCAAAGGAAGCCAAGCCAGGAAGGGGAAATGAGTGGCATTGCTAACCCTGGGATAAGGGCTGGCCTCCAGTCCCTGGGGGGCCTCTCAGGCAGGGCTGGGATCCTGGTCCCAGAACAGCTGAGCGCGGTGCAGTGCCTAAGGCAGGAGTGGGGTCTAGTTCAGGTCCAAAAGCTGTGTCAGCCCCGCAGTCCTGGCCAGGCCAGGTCTCCAGAGATCATCAGCCTTCAAGAAACACAAGGCAAACCCCTCACGGCCAACTTTTTTTTTAAACCTAAATCCACACCTCTTAAACATTTTTCAAGTAAGCTGTGCTTTATCAAAGAACATGCCTGTTAGCAAGAGCCCTTGGGGGCTCTGCTACTCAGCTATGTGGCTTTGGGTTCACCTTCTTAACCTCTCCAGGTTTCTGTTGCCTCTTCCATAGTGTGAGGGTTGATTAAATGATCTCCAAGGCACCTGCCAGTTCTGGCATTCTGGGACGATGTAGAAGTCAGTGGGAAAATAGAATTCCCTTTGTATTTTCTTCATAAATATATTTATTATAAGTAAGCAAGAACCTTCTCTGTGCTGAGTCTTCAGATTATAGGGTTTCTCTCTCTGTTTCTCCTAAGGCCTGAGCCTAGGCAGAGAGACTTTTGTTTTCACGCCATGTTTTGCTCAGAGTACAGCTCTACCTGAAATGGCTCATTCTTCCTAATTCCTTGATACAAAATGAGATGGCCTTAATGTTCCTGAACGTGCTGCAGGGCAGAAAGTTTGTAGGCCCTCAGTGTGGCCTTGGCCGAATGAAGTCCGAAAGTGCAACATCTCTGTTGAATCTGCTCCCCTGTGTTGCTGACACAGCGATGCTCTGCAGGAAGGAGAAAACTGGGCGGGGGGAGGGGCGCGGAGGGGAGGCAGAGGCCCTGGTTTCAGGTCTTGGCTCTGCTGCCTGAACTTCATGTTCTTTGTTATGAAAATAAAGATGGAAACAACACCAGATTTCAGCGAGGATCTGTGAACTGTGATGCTTATTCACACCCACTAAGTTTTTTTGTGAAACAATACACACATACATATATATCCGAAACAATATTATGGGCAATTCACTTTAATATTTTTTTACATTATCTTATTTTTTAAATGCTGATAACGACCCACTAAATTGATTTCATGACCCATTAATTGGACTTGAAAACACTGACCTAGCACAAACTTAATTATTTTCTTTTTCCTTGGGAATACTAGAGTTCGGACATGCATATGCACGCACAGTACCACTGCATGACCAGATTGCCCCCCTGATGCCTGGGGCCCAAAGTTGTTCCTTTAAGACAGGGAAAAGAGCACAAGCTTTATAGCCACAGAGTCGGGAGTGAGTCTGGCTGGGGGACTGACTCACTGGCTGTGTGAGTTCCAGTGAGTCCCCGAACCTGTCTGTATCTCGGTTTTCTCTTTTCAAAAACTGGGATAACAAGATCTATCACACAGGATTGAATAAATGCATTTGCAGTGCTTAACACAAAATAAGAGCAAGTTTAAATACTTACATGGCAGCTACTCTTAGTCATTTTGTCACCAAGCGTTTGCTCTTTCCTTCAGGATAGTCTTTCTACCCACCCTCGGGTTTGTTTTCTTCACTTCTATAGTTGTGCAGAAAATCTTGTTGCTGGCCTGGTAGTTTTGCCACTCTACCAGTTCATCTTCTGTAACAAAACCAGATTAAATTCTCATAAACACCACGCTATTTTATCGCCTCACACCCCCAGCTTTATTTGGTTATTATTTTCTACATTAGGCCTGTAAATCCAGACTCTTAACCTGAGCTTTCCAACCCCTCTCCGTGATGTCAGTGTGATGTCATTCTTTTCCTCAGCACACTCACTCACGGAGGGACACTCCATGCTGGCCTGGTGCAGTGCCGGGTCTCAGTGAGGCACACGAGTCAACCACCCCTTTGGAGCAGCGGGGACACGGGCAGTAAATGAGTACACATAGAACTAGATGATGTCTAACTATACATAATTAGGGTACTTATGAATGACATGAAGAGAAAGCATGTAAGAGAGAATAAATTCTGAAACTGTTTTACTTACTGAAATTTTCTGCTTTAGCCAGAGTAATTTGTACCGGCGTTTATAACCATCCCCTCCGGTATAGATTGCCCTGCCTTTTCTTTGCCCTCCAGGGGCCTGCCCAGTCCTCACTGCTCTGCCTGAGTCCCCCGGCTCTCCAAGCACAGCACAGTCACCTCTACTTCCTCATGCGTTTTCTGTCTCTACCATTTCTTTATGCTGCTTCGTATCGTTAGCTACCTTTTCATGTGTACTTTTTTTAATCTCAGCAGAAGATCATGGGGGAAAAATGGCACATCCTTCTGGGCAGCAGTCATGGTCCTCTCATGGTATCTTGTACTTGATAATAATCAGAAAAATGCAGTTATTGGTAAGAATGTGAGGAAATAGGTGTTCTCATACCTGGTTGTTAAGGTATTGTTACAATGATAAAGAAACTGGGTAGTTTCTACCAAAATGTGTAATGTGCATGCCCTATGACCTAATAATTCCATTTATAGTTATCTTTTCTGAAGAGATACTAGCATAACATCAAGGTGAATATATATGGATGACTGTAATCTTTTGCAGCATTTTTCAAGGAATATTTTAGAAATAACCTAAGTGTCTATTAGCATAGATTATGGCACATACATCCAGTGGAATAGTGTGCAGTTGTTAAAAAGAATAAAGTAGGTCCCTATGTCCAGAAACTCGGCCAAAGTATATTGCTATTTAAAAAACAGAGCAAAGCTAAAGAATAATATATATACTTTGAAATAATGAAACAAAATAACTTTTGTGTGTGTGTGTACACCTGTCCTGATTGAAAGGAAAGTAAACCAGATTCACCAATACAACTGACAACTAACAAAAAATAAAGTTTAAGTCTATTTTAGGAATGATTTATAGATTCCTATGAAAGTCAAGTCAGTTGTTAAGCATCAGTTGTCACTTAAAACAAGAATGAAAGAAAAGTGGATTTTTAAAAATTAATTACCCTTTTTGCCTCAAATTTCAAGTCATACTCTATAAATCTATCACTTTTGCCATCATCATCATTTGGATGGGTGTTTTATCCATCATGTTAGTAAAACATGCATGGATGTTAGTAAAACATCCATTCAACATGAAATATTTTACTAACATTTCATCCATTGAATCATAAAGTATTCCTCTCTCAACTATTTTAATCCTCTCTCCCATCCCCACCAAGGAAATGCCCAGTCAGTGCTTGCTTATGCAATAGTAGAGAACTTATTACCTAGTAAAGTTGCTGATATTTTTTGAAAACTCTAGTTATTAGAATTTATTTTTCCCTGAAGCCAAAATCTCTCTCCTTATAACTTCCTTCATTATTCTTACTGCTCCCCTTTGGGGACATATAGAACATTTTTCTCTTGACAGCCTATCTAAAATTCATGTTCTAACAATTTATCTACATATAGTTAATTTTAAAAAGATCTCTGAGCATTTGTGTTTCGTCAGCAGAAAAACAAAAGTATGACAGTATAATTCAGTATTCAGTATTGATTTTAATTAAGACTTAATTCCAAATCTAGGTGTTATTATTACTATTACTATCATCTGGTAATGAGGTCTGTGGAGCGGCGGCTCACTGTGGATGTTCAGGATTGCGGGTTTCTGAGGAGGGAATTTCATTTGATAGAGCTTTGTCTCTTCTCTCTTGCTCTCACTGTACTAGGGTATCTTTACATTTACTATGTGCCTACCACGTCTTTTTGAATAGATGGCTTCGTTCATTGTACCCACCTGTATATACACAACAGGTTTCTCTTGATGCAACATTAAATGCAGTATTTGGCTCATGGACTCAAAGTCTAAAAAATACGGATCTCTGATATTTTACCATGAAAGAATACTAGGCTGCTGACTTTCTGCGTGACTTCACTCTGAATGGGAATTCCACAGTAATCCGTTAGCCATTAAAGAAGAGCCTTTTTGACAAGTGATTTTTAATAAATGGGTTTACATAGAACATGTCTGTTAGTCGTAGGAAGTAAAGTTTAAAATCTCAGAAAGTTTTGATTAAATATCTATGTAAAATTTTAAATGATATACCAAGTGTGTATTTAACTCACTAATTATTAATGTACTACTAGTAGACAATAGCCATTATTTTATTTATTATGTATATATTTTACCAACTTTTTACATATCTTTACATTTTATTGGCAGTAATGAATATCAAAATAAATACATTGCTTTAAAGAATAATTTCTCTAAGTCATTTGTCTGTATCTTCTTCAATTTTTGTTTTGTTTTTGCTGCTTGCCACAATATTGACAGACATCTGATTGTGTGGCCTACTTCTAATTATAGATATAGGCTACCTCACATGGAGCTGGGTATGTCTAGGAGACTAAACAAAACATGTAGTGCTCTGAACAAGGAAAACAGCAGCATGTTTTTACTGTAAATTGACTGTTGTCATAAACAATAATTATCAACACAGTGTTGGTGTCATGGCACAGTCTTGGACCTCATCATTCAAGCTATTTCTCTTTGTATTTTACTGTGATTTTTTTAGGGGGGGAACCCAACAACTGTCAATCTAATCATTATATTCAGTCTGCATTACCAAGCAAAACATATTTACAGCTAGATCTACACTGTTTTTACAAGTTTATTAAAAACATGTGTTGCCCATTGCCAGGAATAGCTACAGCAAATGCTAACACCAGTAGGCAAACTGTCTCTTCACTTTCTTCTGGGGATTTAGCTACCCCATCACTTTAAGTATGAGTTACAAAGACGATGCTTCTATGTGAAAAGGTATATGTCAGATAAGACCTGTGTGTGTGTGGAGAGAGGGAGAGAGAGGCAGTGCATGGGAGGGGCGGTGCAGATGTGGTGATGTGAGAGCGACCAGAGAAGGGAACCTGGACCACAGCTCTCCTCTGTGCCACCGGTCTGGGGTCACAGGCCGACAGCTAATGAAGTAAAGTTACATCGTGGGACTTCGGGCCACTTGGTTTACTTCTAAAAAGCATGACGTTACCCCTGATACTTAAAAGCTACATTTATTTTTTGTAGAAATTCAATACAATTTTTAAATAATCTTACAATAATTTACATACGTAATTATTGCTTTACTGACCTTCCACATGACTCGGTCACCCCTGAGTAACCTGCAGACACCACATGACTCTTTCTAGCACATTTGCCACTGCTCCTAACTTAGCACTCAACAGATATTTGTGAAGTGACTGAACATTTGAAAGAAAACAAAGGACAGAAAAAGACCCATTTTCTGATTGGCATGTCATCACCATAAGCCCCTCCGTCCTCCTTTGCCTTTTCCTGTCTCTGGATTCCTACACTCTGTGTCTATGAATCCCTCAGGTCTTCACTTGGCTGTATGATGTATTGTGTTACTCCTTAGCTGTTTGAGGTATGTAGCTCCGAATTAGTTTATTGACTCTCCAGGGTCCTTGTATCATTTCTTTTCAGCAGCTAATCTGGTGAGGCATCCACTGGGCATTTAATACATACTCCGTGTCTTTACTGTGTTTAAGTAGATGTCAAACCAATGTGAGAAACAGCATTCTATCATCCAGTCTGCAACACCAGACTATTTCATTCTTCAAAGACTCAGTGAACTTCCCCCAAATAAATCCACAGGCATAGAGTGATTTCGTATTTCCCTTAATACTTAAGAGAAAACTTGCTACAACTTCCAGTTGCTTTGCATCACTGAGTGAATCATCATTGATGGGTTTTCCATTTCTTGATGGCACATCAGGTTAAGTTCAAGAAAATATATTTTCAAACTGAAAAGCAAATGTCAATTTCTTTATAACCGTCTCTAATAACAACAATAATAAACAATTCTGGAAGGGTGCCACCATAAAACGTTACTCAAGAGCAGCAAATACCTGCTCGCACACAGTGCTTTCGTAGTTAATTCACAAAGCCTGTTAACTGATCTCACTGCTTGTTTCCCCTCTGAGTATGTGTATTTGTTCCGGCATGTACAGAGATAGTACAGGGTATATGCCAAACGAATGCTGACACGCCTTGAATCCCCTAAGTTTTGCAAGGATTTCAATTTTCAGTTAAGTAGTTTTATTTTTTGTCATGTTACTTCCATTCTGTTCTTTGGGTAGAAGGGTTAAGTGCTTCGTTGTCTCTCTACCAAGGAAAGTATTTTGGGATAATAGGAGAATGGCTTCGCCAGTGGGGAAGGAAAACTTGGTCTTACTCTGCAGAGTGAAACGAAGCCACTTCGGCCTTCGGTAAGCTGTTGTGCTATACAGAAACCGGGTGGCTCCAGACGACCCAGTACTCCATACACAGTTCCCTAAACTAAACAGTTTCTTCATAATTATCTTTAATTTTTATAATGAAATGCATATCAAATATTTAACCCAAAAAATCACGCTAGAAAATTGCACGAATTCATGGAATGTTGTTAGGGACATAAAGAGAAGTCGGTAATACTAGTTATCAGAGTAATGACTGTTCAGTGTGGACTAGAACCCAACTGGCATTTTAGAAGTTTTCAAATCATATAAATTTTATTTCAGATTAGAGGCATTTGTAGGATTCTAAGATCCCTGCATGATAACCTTATTGTGACTTTTGGAAAGGTGAACTCAACATCGATATAAATATTGTGGGTGGCTTATAACCTAGCATAGGAAAGGAAGACCGCGTCCAGATTGCATGAGCTCTGCCTCTTTCTTCATTCTGACTCTGTGCGCTCTCCTGACTGCCTTTGGGTAGGGCTTTTGGGGTGGACTTCTTGTGTAGCCATTCATCAGTTCTGGTTTTTAAATACCTCTTTTTCTGAAGATCTGCCCTTTTAATGTATACTCCAGGAAGTAGCTTCCTATGTGATTAGACCTGCTCACACAGACAAGACAGACAGAGAGCCAGGCAGACAAGACAGATACCACGTGTCAGATAGTATGTACATTCCAGTGTTTTCAAAAAGAGTATTAGGTAGCTCAAAAGAAAATGAACATATAACAGCTCCTTCTCTCTCTCTCTCCTTCTCTCTCTCTCCAATTATGGTGGAGGATCTTAAGTATTGACTATTTTCCAATATTTAATGAGAGTTAACTGGGCAGCCTTCTAAGAAAAACCTTTTTTCTTTATCCTTTCCTGCTTACTTTTCTATATTACATGATCTTGTCAGGTTTTAGTAAGAATCAAGCTCACCTGCCTCTAAGTTGAAGAGTCACTGGAGTTCTTTTGGTGACTTTTCTTAATGTATGCTGTATAATTATATAGGCTTAACACACATTTTGAAAAAATGTTTTTAAGTTTTATTTAATTCTGCTGCAAGTATGGAAATAGACTTTTGATACAATAGTGGGTCATATCTATTTTTCAGTTAATAACAATAATGAAAGCACAACCAAAAGTTCTTAATTTATTAAGTTTTACTATTTCCTATTTAGCTAATATTTCATTCTGTCCAAATAGGAATCCATCATATATTATTAAAATTAACATGGCCTTTTGGCCTGATAATGTTAGCATCATGTCTAATTTTTCTGTACAAAATCCATGGTATCACGGCTGATTAGAAAGTATGTCTCATGTTTGGATCTCTCTTCAGTTCTTGTTAAACTAACAAAATAAAGCCCAAGTAGTGTAACTGCTGTTACACTTTTCTCTGCTTCTAGCCTTAACTTCTTTCCTTATATTTTCTAGCTAAATTAACCTCATCACTCCTATATACTATGGCTAAATTAACCTTGCTGATCTTTCCTGTATACTATGGCTAAATTAACCTCCTAAAACATCACCCAATATAACCCAATTACATTAAAATCTTTAGTTGCTGCTACTACAAATGAAAGCCATATTCCTGAGCCTGCCGCCCAAAGCGATACATTCCCTCCCTGCCTGCCTTACTTCTTACTTTTCCCCTCTGAGCTCCAATGGATACATTCATGTTTCTCCAATTATATCATCCACATTTCTTTCTCCCTTTGCATTTTGTTCCTTGTGGTCTACCTTCTTTGTGGATGCACCTTGGTATTTTAGAGGGTGTGTGAACTTCAGAAGAACTAGAAGTGGATTCAAATTATGGATCTAGCATTTAATAAATGTATGTGCTTAAGCTATTTAATCTCTCTGAACATCAGGAAGATCTTTTCCTTGTTGGTAAAATAAGAATAAAAGACAAGTGCTGAGAAGATGAAATGAGGGTAATATGATCTCTGTTTCTTTCTCTCTCTCTCTCTCTCTCTCAGTAGTAGGAATTCAGTTCTGTTTTACCCAAAATGACCTCTTCTCATCAATTCTTATCTGAGACTTGACCATACTTTCTTTTAAGTCTAAATTAAGCTTCTCCCTTCTCAGTGAGATAACTGCATTTTTTCCTAGTCTTGAGCCACAGCTTCCATTTCAGAATTTCTCCAACATTTGTGGCCACCCTTCAGCATTAAGCATAGGTCTTTTGGTGACCTGTTTATTTTCTGCATGTAGGTAGTAGACACCACACTCTTGACTGCCCCGTGGAGGGATCATGAAGGCACAGGTCCTATCTCATACACATACTCCTCCTCTATTCCAGAGACTGGTGGTGTAACATGCAAGCTCTAGAAACTTAATGAACATTTGTTCTTGCTGGTGTGATGATGATAATGGTGATAATGTTACTGGAAACTCTCAAGTTAACCAGCATTTTTGACAAAACCAGCTTCATCCCACCTAAGACCATGTACATGTTCCAAGCCAAGGCCACACGTCGGTGCATCTGTACCTGGTACTTCGCCCTTGTACAATCTGATGGTTGGTGCCCGGGCTAACCAGTGGTCTTATTTTTTTAAATCTCTGTACTGCTTAGGGTACGTTTTCCGATGCAAAAATCTGTATAAATTATTTTACGTACTTATATTTAGTTCCCTTTGGAGAGAATTCAAAACTGCAACTTTCTTTTATTATCCAGCTTGGAAAAGAAATGTGTGATTTCTGATGAATTGTGTGCTATTTTCTGAGAATTTCTCCACTGACACATCTTTTGAACAGAAAGGATTTGTTCCCCAAGTTCTTACTCACGAGCTTTCAATAGACTTCAGATGTGGAGAAGCATTGCCCTCCTCAAATACGATTTGCAACTGCATTTGATTCACTTTCCTTCCTTTCATGAAATTGAGATGGACGGCTGAGCCAACCAAAAAACTGTATGCGAATCGCATTTTATTCTAATAATATTAGATTGCCCTACAAACTCATGCTTGATGCTGTAGGGCAAAATCACATATCTGGGATATGTTTTTCTTTTTAAGCACAGTGAAAATTTAAACACAGCAGAGAATAATATTGACTTTGAACAACACAAACGTGATCTATTTCAAAGTGAGGTAGCTATCTGGAAGAGATTTTCAACTTTGGGTTATGTTGGTGCTAATGGTTAAACCTGCATACCTTGTCTTTGATGTTCTGTCTAGGCTCATGTGAAGTAATGGGATTAAAAATAAAGTGTACACCTTTCTTTTGATCTAAGCAGCCAAAAGAAAAGGGAAAAAACAAACCTGTCTCCTGCTATAATTTAGCAAGTACCCCTGCTCCAACAAAACGGATGCGATGCCACGGCCGGGTTCACAGATCTCACAGGCCGTGCGCACTCAGAGGCTTTCAGAGCCGCTGTCCTTTTTCCTGAAGCCGTGCGGTTCCAGGCATTGTGGTATAAATGCAGCTTTACACCATCAACAAAAGTCAAGGCAGGTTCAATTAATGTCAAGCATCTCCTCGCAAATGACCTGCCTCTCCTCTGTTAGCTGGTAACTAGGTAGAGGTGACTCAGGACTGTTGGACAGTCAGCTAGGAAACGACAGGGAAAAGATGACGGCATAAGAGCTTTACCATGCCGTCAGAGCTGCGCTCCTTTTTAGAAGGACCTGTTTATTGTGTATTTCCTAATGGGAATCTTCCCATCTGCTACTTGGTGGGATATTTTTCTATATATTCACATCACACATGTTTCTATACTTTAAAGACTCTAATCGCTGTAGAAACTAACCACCTCAAACTGTAGTCATTTCAAAATGAAGGAATGCGATATTCAGATATTTCCCATCAAGGAAAAAGGAGGAGAGACACATATACTTCCTGCAGGTAACCTAAAAAGGCATCCCTGTATCTGGGAGCTCATAAGCCGAGTTAGCCGTTGGGAGACCTTTATGAAACCCTTTCTTTGGTGTTTTACATCTTTTGGGGGACAGCTGGCTTTTTCTACAAACTGGCAGACCACACAAAACACACAAAAAGAGACCCTAAGTTACAGTTCCCTTGTCCGTACCTAGGACCTGGGGAGGTGTGATGACCCCTCTTTGCAACCGGACCTCAACTCCATTCTGCGTGGTCTTTCTAAGACCAGCTCCTCTTCTTCCTGTCTCTGCTTTGGTTATCATTGTTTCTGGGTTGGCTTCTTTGTTTCTCCCTGTAAAGGATGGTACTATTTTCTGTTCATCCAGGTTCAAGCTCTGTCTTAATTGGCCAGTGGAACAACATTTACTCTCCTTAACTCATCTGCCCTCAAAGCCTTCCACAATCCCTTGAATTATCTCACTTTTCCGTCACCAGTCACTGTCCCTCCTTCAGGCTGGGCTGACTTCCTTCCTCTATACTTCCTCTAATAGGGTTCCCAAGGGCCCATAGACAACCTAGCCCGTAGTTTTTCTCTCTCCACCCAACAGGCCTGCCTGTCCTGATCTGGTGTCTTTCATACTGTTGAAAGTTTCCCTAGAAGAACATACCAACCAAAATTTTCTCAGAATTCCCATAGAGAATTATCTAGTATTTTTGCCCAAGTCCACAGCAGGGTATGTGGGGCCTATGTGATGCTCTCTAAAGCCTTCTTTTCCATCTCCCTCTCCCCGCCACCCCACACACATGTGAATAGTGCAATTCTGCCCTCAGAACAAAGTCCCCAAACCTGGTGCTTGTGCTCCTCCCTCTGCCCACAGCGTTCCACCCCTCCCCCCACTTCAGGTATCCTCTTATCTGCCTGATGCACGCCCTCCCCAGGGGCTCACTCTTACTTATCTTCCGGAGCTCCTCTGGGAAGCCTCCCCTAAACTGGTTTGTATTCTTTCCCTACAGAGTTCTGGGCCAACCCTGTTCCTAGCCCTCATTACGTAACACTGAAATTGTCCTTTTTACTTCTTTGTTTACTCCACTAGACTATGAGCTCCTTGAAGTCAAGGGCCCCGTTTTGTTTATCACTATATCTACAGAACAGTGCCAAGTACAAAATGCTACTGGGATTTGCTAATAGTAGGAACAGCTCAGAGTCTGTATTATAGTTAACTATAGCTGTTTTCTATTAGGACTTAAAAGTTTCCTAACCAAAAGGGTTGGTCGTGCTTTCTAGAGCTTTATCCTGGGAGTATATTGTACAATAATATATGGCAGGGATTTACTCAATATTTTTCTCCTGAATTAAATTATTTATTCAGATGAGTATTTTCCTTCAAACTGTGCTCTCACAAAACCACATTTATTTTAATGCTGGTGTAATTTCTTAAAATATTTTGGGAAATCTTTTTCCCAAGTAGTTTAGAAACCACCCAAGAAAATCAGCTTCATTACTGATTGTGAGCTAAGAAGTTATTCAGGTCAGTCATCACAGAGAGCTTCTTCTGAACTCTAACTTCTGGTTGTGAGTTAAAATGCCTCCACACCAGAATTTGGCCATTGTCGTATATTTAGCAGACAAGACTGTGGGAACTTTAAGGGCTATGACAGTGTCTAGCCCAGTATGTGGGACAGTAGCTCTTTCTTAAAGATGTGAGCAAATGAATGAACAAATGAATGAAAAGTATGTGACGAACTCTCAAGATCAAATATATACTCAGATATTTTCAATGTTATCAAGGATTTCAATGAGTACGTTTTGGAAGGGTTTTCTTTGTTTCACTGTGCTTCTTTTAGCAAAATGAAAAGTAATGATAATAAGTCCGCCTCACTGTGTAAGAGTCCTGCCCGCACTTTCTGTGTTGGTTAAGGAGCTTTGAGTCACTGACAGGTGTGTCAGTGTCTGGATTTGAGTTCATTCCGTCATCTGATAACTGAGTCGTTTCTTTGAAGTCTCCCTTTTCAGCCCCCAGCCCTTGGGATTCTAGACTTTCAACTACTTAAGCTTCTTTCCTCATAAACTCTTATTTTGCTCCATTCCATCTTTCTTTCTGTTTCCTTTCTTTCACTCCAGTTATTGGATTTTTCTGACACCTTCCTGCAGGATCCTCTTATCTTCACGGCCATGAACTCTTAGGGTCTTAATAATGTATATAGCTCACTAGTGTAGAAACTTTTCATGTATAGAGAGGACAAGAGAAGAGTATCCTTAAAAAATGCACTTAAGAGTCCTAGACCTTCAAATAGGGCAGAGAGGGAGAAATCATTTTAAACATTGTTTTCATATTTTAAAAGGTGACATAAGTCTTGTGAAATAAATTAACAATGTCAAGTGCAGGTTAAATCGAGGTGAAACAAGTGATAATGCAGAAAAACAAGTGTGAGGGCATAGTTTCTTTGAAACAGTGGCCATAAGGCTTTGTTGTACTCTAAGAGTGACACAGTCACCACTGCGGACACACTCACATGCGCATGTACCTGCACACACAAGCATATGTAATTAAAATGGGATGCTGGGCATTTTTCTGCTTTGAACTTTAACAGTACGTTCAAAGTATTCAAAAAGCCAACTTCTGTTCCCTCCTTTTGTGGAATATTAAAAGAAAAATAAAGTCTGTTCAATCAAAGAGGACGTATTACACCTGCATAACTCTTTGCTACTAGAAATTGAGAATACATCCCCTCCATTTTTATGGAGGGCACGCTGCCAGAGTGCCCACGTTTTACAGCAGACAAGGCTCCCATCAAGTCGGCCATAGCTTTCCAGAAGCATACAGGTAGCTTCAATGATATTCCTTCAAGGGTTTTCCCATGTACGTGTTTCTAAGCCTTCAGCCCAGTAGGTCACCTGTAAAAAATAAAAATATCAGTTGAGAGAAGTTTCAGAAAGCCATGGCCAGTGCTGGTCAGTGTTGAAATGGATGGTACAGCACTTACAGATGCCCCATTGCCTTTCCAGTCCCACTTAAGAGGAGTGACACAGACAAAGCCAGGAAAAGAGGGACTGTGCGGGGTGATATCAGAGACATGGCGTTGCTCCCTGGACCATAAGCAAATTTGCATCTGATTTGCGACCATTTCTCAGCAGATACATTTTTTAATCTTTCATTATTAAACAAATAAAGAAGTTACCATAGAGTATAGTTTGGCGATTCTTTTTTTAGAGGGAACCTCAGGCTGTCTCTTACACTTTCAGGGAGTTATCAGAATGGTGACGGCAGGAAGGTCTCTAGCCCAGAAGCCAGAAGGCGTGGTTCTGATCCCAACCATGACACAGTCAGAAGAGCTCTTTCCGTCGTATCCTGAGTTCACATTTGCTAGAGCAGCGTTCCCTAAAATGTGTTCTCCACGCGTAGTTCCGTGAAATAAATGCTCCTTAAGAGAATACTGTTCCCGCTCCGGGAATAAAGCCCTGCACACTGTATCTCCCCGGGAATATTCGCAGCATGTGCTTGCACACTCAACCGTTTCACAAACCCTGCAGTAAATAAATCAGTTCAACTTTATTAAATCTGGCATTTTCAAGACTTCTTTAACCACAGATATATATTTTTTCCATAGAACACTTGTTAAAATCCTAAGGAACTAGTACTTTCCAGTATACACTTTGGAAGAAGGTGCTTTTTATACTTTCAATTTCCCATCTGAAAAATGAGGGGGTAAGACTAAATAATGTCTCTGGACCTTTTTAGTTCTCAAATTCTAGAGTTATATAAAATTTTCAATTGCGTGGTGACCGGAGTTAAGCTTGATATAAATGCCAGAGAAAAAGGTGATTTTTTTTCCTGACACAAAGTAGGTAAAAACAAATATCGTTTTACATATTTATGTTCACACAAATCATCTCTCTGCATCTTGTGCTCCTTCACACTCTTTTGGGAATAATTTAAAATCCATGCACAATTCCTTAATTTTTAGTTATCAAGGATTAAAAGATCCATGTTAAATTTCCCGTCAGTGTCAGTTTAAAACTGTGTGCGTAGTAAGTCCAGTGGAAAAAATAAGAATTTTTTCTCGTCTGTATCGTTGATACAGCCTTCTCTCACCTGCGCTGTGAGTTCCTCTCAGAGCAGGGATGACATTCTCTGAAGTACCTGTGAACGTTCCACTGCATGCGATACCGCGTGCACTGTGGCTGCTTTTTAGTTTTGTGCAAGTACCAAATGATGGGTGAGATGTTTAAAAAGAAACCTACACTACTTTATCTCGAGTCTTTGAATATTATACAGGCATAGAGAGAATTGTACTCTTACTTTAAACTGTTGAAGAAGCAAAACATTTTTAGAACTGACATTGAGATAAGAAATGAATACCTACTTGCAAAGTAAAATGCTGTCCCCCTGTGATAGGGTGTGTCACTATGTCACATAACTATGGGAAATAATTCTTAGACTCTTCACATAGAAATGCGTAAAATGTTTTGAGGACATTTTTCAAACCAATTACCATTTAACTATCTATCTCCCCTCTACTCCCCAGTATATATGTATATATCAAATGCTGTGAAAAAAGTCTCATAGTATAACAAACTCCTATCACAGGACACTCATTCTTGGTTATTGATTTTACATGATGTTTATAACAGTGAATGATTATGAATAAATATTTTTTACTGTGGAAAAAAGCACGTGGTGTTAGGACAAGCCTTTCTTGAGCATTAGCCATGTGTCAGGCATAACCATTTTACTTTAATTCACCAAAGTGTGGGCAGCATCAGCATTCTTGTGATAAAGAAACTGAGGCTCAGAGAGATCGATATTTTGACCAAGGTCACACAGTAAGTGGAGGAGTTAAGATTTGAACCAAGTGCTTTTAATTTTAAGTCCGTACTCTTTCCGAAACGGGAACAGTGGAATTATTTTTCTTCTAAGGTCATCTGGCTGTACAAGTGCTCTGTTACAGAAAGAGTTCTAACGAGAACTCAGCCCTTGAGTCGTTATAAGGAGCTCTCTGTATCCACTTTACCAAGTCACTAGAATTCCAGAATCTTTTCGCTTTTCGTCTGAATGCATCACATATGTCTAGAAAGTTCTGATAATCAAGTAGAAAATGGTTTTTCTTAGGCATTGATGAGTTTTATCACATTTTGAGGTGGTTACCTGAAACGTGGGTGTGGAACATTGTAAAGTCTAAGGATCGTTCAAGGTTTACAGCAGTAACTCGTGGCACTGGTTTTGTTTGTTTGTTTGTTTGTTTTTCTGTTCCTGCCCCCGCAGTCTTTAGCATCTCTTCCTTCCTCGCTTGTGTGACATGTGTGCAGGCACCACTGGGTCCCTGGACTTAGCGTGCACAACATCGCCCACCCTGCCCAGGCCTCGAGACAGGCCGGCCTTGAGTGGAGGGTGCAGGGACCCCAGCACCTAAAGTATGTTCATACTTTTCTGTGTTCTAGTCGGCCCTGGGTTGCTCCTTATGAGTAGACAGTAAATATTTTTTATGTAATATTTTGATAAAAATATATTGAACTGAAATTCATATGACATAAAAGTTAACCATTTTAAAATAATAATTTGGTGGCATTTAGTTCATTCATGAATGTTGTACAGCTACCAATTCTATCTAGTTATGAAACATTTCCATTCCTCCAAAGTAAAATCGTGTACCCGTTGAAGCGGTTGCTCCCCATTCCTCCCTCTCCTCAGACCCTGGCAACCACCAGTCTGTGTTCTGTCTCTACGGATTTACCTATTTACCCATATCGAATTACACACTACGTGACATTTCCCTTAGCAACATGTTTTTGAAGTTCATCCGTCTTTCAGCATGTGTCAGTACTTCATTCCTTCTCGTGGCTGAATAGTATTCCGCAGTATGTGTATACTGTCATTAGCTTGTTCACTTATCCATTGATGGGCATTTGGGCTATTTTTGCGTTGGGCTATCTTGGCACACAGTGCCTATAATTGCTCCCAAAAGGCTTGCTGTGAAAGCACTTGAAATGGGGCAGTTTATAGTTGCAGAAGGAGCATCACAGGGCTCCCTCCATGTGACATCAACCTGTCATTAATGTTCTTCTGGATGCTGGGCTCACTGAAATGTATCCTTGTTACTTTGATAAATGATTTACCCTTGGCTGGTGTGGGTCAGTGGATTGAGCACTGGCCTGCGAACCAAAGGGTCGACGGTTCAATTCCCAGTCAGGGACACATGCCTGGGTTGCAAGCCAGGTCCCCAGTTGGGGATATGTGAGGGGCAACCACTCATTGATGTTTCTCTCCCTCACTTTCTCCCTTCCTTCCCCTTTCTCTAAGAATAAATAGATATTTTTTTAAAAATGATTTACAGTGCATATGGCTTACATATCTACTCTAAGAAAACTATATAATATGATATCTAATTATTTATGACATTTTTGTGTTCAGCATTATATTTAATAGAATTATATAATACCTGTTTGGATAGTTTAGGTTAGAGGCAAAAATAAATGAATTCTTCCTAAAAGCTCTGGTAACCAAAAGTGTTAAATATACTCTTTTGTCAATTAATACAGAAAGGCTATTGAGAACATTGAATTATCTGGCATATCTACATACATAATAATTATGCCAAGGCTTTTCCTTTTGAAACAATTTATACATTACATAAACCTAAGTTTCTCATCCAAGTATCATTTCAAGAGAGTCAAGCTTAAATAATGGAGGCAATGAGGAAACATAATATTACGATAATGTTCTTTGGTGCGGTTTGGAAGGTTTTAGGAAACATTTGGAACCTATTTTTCTCATAAAGTCTCTTAACTATTGAAGTGTTAGGATAGCATTTCCCTCTCTGTTGTTTACAAAACAAAAGGAGTCCAGTTAAAGGAGATATCAATTCTAAATACAGTGATTAGAGGGGTTTCTACCAACCAGGACATTATCTGCTTTAGTGCCCTGGTATTAGTTTAATAAAAATGTACCATATGATAAGGGAGGGCTAGGTGATTTAGGAGGTGCCATTTGCTTTCAAATGCCCATTTTCATTGCAGCTTTATTTAACAAAGCTACATTAAAAATTCTTGAATGAATGGAAGAGGACTCTGAATTTTCAGTGTAAATATGCTCTAACTAAATTGATCTGATATTTTATTTTTTGAGGAGTATTTCTAATTTGATTATAACCCAGTACTTTTCTCAAAACTATTGAGATGAAGAAAATGTTTAAACATTGCTTTTACTCATACCATTATAATTGTCCTCTTTGAAACTTGATAGATATGTGCCTCCAAAGTTCTAAACATCTGTCAAGTGTTAAATGAAGTTCCCTTGTGAATTAATACTCATTACGGTCTTTGCATTTGACATATAGATACTCACTGGTGAAGATTTATTGTATAGTGTCTATGGCCTTTTATAAATTTAAATTGTAACACTATTAAAACTACAGTGCTTTTTAAAGTATATAATCTCTTGACTATGGAAATGAAGGCAATTCTATATATGCTTTTGAGAAGTATAGAATAGTTTTGTTATATTTGAGCTTAAAAATTATTTTCATGGAAGTTTGCAGTGCTATCTATAATCACAGATGACCAGAGGATATGGCTACGCCATACATCAAGTGGATACATTTCCTTGTCATGAACCTTGGGGAAAGTACTTGAGAGACCAAACCTCAAAAAAAGGGGGTTTCTTTCAGGCTGTCACTCAAGTGGTCATTCCCAAGTCCTCCTCCCCTTAAAACAAAGTAAAATGGAACAAAACAAAACAGTGGCGCCAGCACCAGTGAATTCGAAGGAGACGGCACGACGCTGACTTTAATTAAGCCCCGTTTTACAATGAAACATATATACTGTCATTCTTTTAGTTAGGGTGGAATAAGCGTATCTGGAACTTCAATGAACACATGGGATATTTTCCACTATCACACAGAATCTTCTGAGACAATGGACTAGATATGGGACCAAGTGTGGCACCCAGAGACCATGGCTCCCCTCGTGCAACTGTAACAAAAAAAAGTGAGGCCTAAGGCACCGGCCACTGAGTGTATGAATTCCAACTGAAAACGAATGATTACCTGTTCCAGTGCCGGGATTAGGGCTACGTGCCTCACTGCAGAGCGAGCCAAGTGGAATCACCTCTGGAGCATATAGGCTGGCATGGCCGGCAGACGAATAACCGAGTGGGAGAGGGGTGTGCCATGGCGTGCATGCACAGGGATGAAACCCCCAACTTTGCTACGGGGTTTAATCTAAGTCCTGGAAGCCAGACTGGCATTACTATGTCCAGGACTAATTTAGTGAGAGATTTTAAAAATAATCCTACACTATTTATTGGCAGGCATCCTTTCACTTAAGAGGATGGCTCTGATGATTCATACATTTTGCATTAGAAAAAGACTGAACATGAGATTTCCCCACTAAACCCATTCACCCAATTCTGCCCGCTTGAACAGAGAACAAGCAGCAGAAAACAATTGGGTTTCTTGACTGCGTAAGAATCCTGGAGATAGGAAGTTTCCCCTTCTCGGCTTTGTTCTGCACCCACATGGCTTGACTCACACCCTGGGTTCCTTCTGCTTTCAGACTTCTTTTCTCATTTCTCTCTCTCTGTAATTAGCCATTATTTTATAATCTAGAATGTGTTTTGCAATTTCCACGCCATCTTTTCCATGGGATAATACCAATGTGTTCTCTCAGGGTTTTGAAACGTTTCTCTAGCCTAAGCATATAACAAATTCCATTTAGTCACCATATTTTTCCTGTGCTGCTAAGAGTTTCACAATGCTAATTGGCCACATTCTTTCAAGTTCCTGATCATTTCCACATCCCTTACTCACCCTTCCATCTCAGATTGTCTGATTTCAGTCCAGAAAAGTAGTTTCCCTACTTTCTTCATCTGCCTTCTAAGAGCTTAAACTCTTAGAAAAATAAGTCAAGAATGTATCCAATGTTGTGTTTTTGCCAAGCGAGACTTCCAGATGGTGTCCTCATGGTTGAAGTCCTGCACCACTACTTTATGTTACTGCTGTGCCAGTTTTGTAGTCTCTGTTACAAAACTGTATTCTCTACCTCATCTGGCAGTCTGGAGTGTGCTTCCAAAACACAGCGCGCCATTTTCCTCTTTTCTCCGAAACAA